>BPLR01015560.1:0-93528 GCA_021605095.1 Caerostris extrusa
TATTGCTAATTCCGGTCTATTTATGATCTTTCATCTTATGAGTACTCAACAAATATTTGTGGAGGAGCATTTAGGAAGAAGTTTGCAGTTTTGTTTACGGAAACGTATAGAATGTTGCAGATGGCAGTCTTACTTTTGGGCACAATAGTATTGATTACCATACTTTTGAGTGATTCGAATGCGAAACATCATGCATGTAGCCCTGTTTCTTGCTATTAGACGACAAACCGGGATTTTTTTTAAAAATATGAATAAAATATTAATATTTTTTAAAATTTCTGTTTTCCATTTTTTTTTTTTTTTTTTTTTTTTTTTTTAAGAATTCTGTATGGATATGCTTTTTTTTTATAATTCTGTATGGATATTATTTTCGGATAGGCTTCGCCACAAAAAGAAATTTTCATAAGCATATACTTGAATTCCGGTCTATTTATGATCTTTCATCTTATGAGTACTCAACAACAAATATTTGTGGAGGAGCATTTAGGAAGAAGTTTTCAGTTTTGTTTGCGGAAACGTATAGAATGTTGCAGATGGCAGTCTTATTTCTTTTGGGCACAATAGTATTGATTACCATACTTGAGGATTCGAATGCGAAACAACATGCATGTAGCCCTGTTTCTTGCTATTAGACGACAAATAAAACCGGGATTCTTTTTAAAAATATGAATAAAATTAATACCTTTTAAAATTTCTGTTTTCCATTTTTTTTTTTTTTTTTTTTTTTTTAAGAATTCTGTATGGATATGCTTTTTTTTTATAATTCTGTATGGATATTATTTTCGGATAGGCTTCGCCACAAAAGAAATTTTCATCATATACTTTTCCGGTCTATTTTATGATCTTATGAGTACTCAACAAATATTTGTGGAGGAGCATTTAGGAAGAAGTTTGCAGTTTTGTTTGCGGAAACGTATAGAATGTTGCAGATGGCAGTCTTACTTTTGGGCACAATAGTATTGATTACCATACTTGAGGATTCGAATGCGAAAACATCATGCATGTAGCCCTGTTTCTTGCTATTAGACGACAAATCGGGATTCTTTTAAAAATATGAATAAAATATTAATACTTTTTAAAATTTCTGTTTTCCATTTTTTTTTTTTTTTTTAAGAATTCTGTATGGATATGCTTTTTTTTATAATTCTGTATGGATATTATTTTCGGATAGGCTTCGCCACAAAAAAGAAATTTTCATAAGCATATACTTGAATTCCGGTCTATTTATGATCTTTCATCTTATGAGTACTCAACAAATATTTGTGGAGGAGCATTTAGGAAGAAGTTTGCAGTTTTGTTTACGGAAACGTATAGAATGTTGCAGATGGCAGTCTTACTTTTTGGGCACAATAGTATTGATTACCATACTTGAGGATTCGAATGCGAAACATCATGCATGTAGCCCTGTTTCTTGCTATTTGACACATGGGATTCTTTTAAAAATATGAATAAAATATTAATACTTTTAAAAATTTCTGTTTTCCATTTTTTTTTTTTTTTTTTTTTTTAAGAATTCTGTATGGATATGCTTTTTTTTTATAATTCTGTATGGATATTATTTTCGGATAGGCTTCGCCACAAAAAGAAATTTTCATAAGCATATACTTGAATTCCGGTCTATTTATGATCTTTCATCTTATGAGTACTCAACAAATATTTGTGGAGGAGCATTTAGAAGAAGTTTGCAGTTTTGTTTACGGAAACGTATAGAATGTTGCAGATGGCAGTCTTACTTTTTGGGCACAATAGTATTGATTACCATACTTGAGGATTCGAATGCGAAACATCATGCATGTAGCCCTGTTTCTTGCTATTAGACGACACACTGGGATTCTTTTAAAAATATGAATAAAATATTAATACTTTTTAAAAATTTCTGTTTTCCATTTTTTTTTTTTTTTTTAAGAATTCTGTATGGATATGCTTTTTTTTTATAATTCTGTATGGATATTATTTTTTCGGATAGCTTCGCCAAAAAAGAAATTTTCATAAGCATATACTTGAATTCCGGTCTATTTATGATCTTTCATCTTATGAGTACTCAACAAATATTTGTGGAGGAGCATTTAGGAAGAAGTTTTCAGTTTTGTTTGCGGAAACGTATAGAATGTTGCAGATGGCAGTCTTACTTTTTTGGGCACAATAGTATTGATTACCATACTTGAGGATTCGAATGCGAAACATCATGCATGTAGCCCTGTTTCTTGCTATTAGACGACAAACCGGGATTCTTTTTAAAAATATGAATAAAATATTAATACTTTTTAAAATTTCTGTTTTCCATTTTTTTTTTTTTAAGAATTCTGTATGGATATGCTTTTTTTTTATAATTCTGTATGGATATTATTTTCGGATAGGGCTTCGCCACAAAAAGAAATTTTCATAAGCATATACTTGAATTCCGGTCTATTTATGGTCTTTAATCTTATGTGTAACTCAACAAATATTTGTTGAGGAACATTTAGAAGAAAGCGCGCTTTGCAAATAATTTTAAATGTAAAACCAGCAGCACGTCAATGGAAATTTAAATGATGTAAAAAGAGTTTTCCTTCTTTATGCAGAAGCTAACAAATTCTGGTACATTTGCATTTTCAAAGAAATTCTTTCTATACAAACCACTTTTTATGCATTTTAATTAAAAATGTATTTCTGTTTGATGCATACTTTCAGCAAAATACTGAAACGTTGTATGCAGTTTTCAAAGAGTTTATTTAGGTCAAAAGAATTTTTTGAAAGAAATTTGGCTTTTCGAATGTTTAGAAATAAATGTGATCTTTTAAAAAATTATGCACTATAGTTCATATAATTTTGAAAATTGTGTTTTAATTATAAGTTGCAAAAACTGCTCTTTTCGTAAATATGGCATCACCTATTGCAAGCATCAGCAGCGACCTCTAGCCCAACACCTGCTCTGTATCTCACTTTTACTTGTCGAAAATTTAATTGCAAAAATACGTTTGTTTATATGTAAGTAATTATATAATAAAAGGGCCTGATGGCCGAGTGGCTAGCGCTCTGGCACCCGGTACCACAAGTTTCGGGTTCGAATCTCGGCTGTGCCATGGATGTTTGTAGTGGTTCGAATCCACTTTAAACTGTAGGTCTCGGCCCTAATAGGATCGTAGAGCATTGCGGGGACCCGTGTCCGTTGCTTATCTTCAAGCTACACGTGTCCTTGCCGGGAAGTGCTATGAGTAACGTCGGTGTAACCCTTGCTTATGGCATAAAAGATTAACTGTCTGTATTACCAGCTGCATTAGAACAACAACAATTATAAAATAAATACTTGTCACATAATAGGGTCCCATTATGATTTAAACCGTTTTTCGTCCTTTCCCAAACGGAGTTAAATGAATTACTGTCTTTTAATATGACAATTCATTAAGAAGAAAGCAATTCATGAGAGAAATAGGATATATAATTATATTATATATGTATATTTAAAAACGAAGATATATTTAATTCAAAAACAAGTTGGCTTAGTGATATACAAACTATTAAGTAACTGAAGTTATTAATAGCCAAAACCTTTAAATTTGTGGGACGTATTCTTAAACGTACATCAATAGGTTTAAATTCGCTGTCGGTAAGCGTTGAAATCAGACACGAGGTGGCTACTGGCGAGACCAAACGTCTTCTTCAGTCTCTTTGGAAATTAAAAAACAAGTAATACAAAAAAAAAAATTTTAAGTCAATTCCTATTTTTTTTTACTCTATTGCAGAAAAATCATTTACAAATAGAGTTGAAATTTTCTTCTTACAACTGGCGCCATCTATTATTAGACATGCAACTTGAAACTAAAATTAATTAATTAAATGTAATGAATGAAGGAATATTTGAAAAACCTGTATTAACATCCAGTGTCCTCCATTACAAGTTTAAGAAAATGCATTTGAACCCGAGTGGAAGAATAAGAAGTATTTCATGAACGATTGGAAATGTGAACAAGATATATATATAGGGAGAGTGTGACCTAATAGAAGGAATTGAAAAAATAGAGTGCTTTATCAATAAGGGAAAGTCCATTGGCTTGCATTTCAAATGGTTATGTTATGCAGGTTGAATTAAATCTCTCATTTCAATGGCATGGTGTGAGAGACGCGCGAAACAGCATCCTTCTACTCACAGTTTGTCTGGCTACCAGCTTTTCGGCGTCTGCTACGAGCGGAGAATTCAAGTGGTGAATTTTTGCCCCTGCTACGCTTTTTACTTATGTGCAGAAAAGTCACCCGAACTGAGTCTCCTGAATCAAACTATTAATCCAAAACATGACTGGCAACAAGACACGATAGCTTCCTAAATCACACTTACAACAATATATGGCGCTATATATATTATTTTAGAAAAGAAAACACACTGGTTTTAAAGTTGTTTTGGTTTTCACAAAACTACATTGCGAAAATCGAAATGACTTACTTGCCAACCCAATAAAAGCAGCCATCCAACCTGTATTTTTCCACAATTCAAGTTAATGATATGTTTCATGTGATTTATGTGCTGAATGAACTTCTGGATTTACATAATGGAATAGTTTTTTTGATGACGTTTTTTCAATCGATGTGAAAATAGATTGTATTCCCTGCCCTGAGCTACGAACATTTGTTAATGTATGATTTGTCAAAATAAATTAACTTTGTTCTTTCAATATTTTTAATTTTAAGGAATTTAAAACGAAAGTATTGCTAATTATAAGTATATATTCAAAACGTAACAAGCAATGTTTTTAAAAAAGGATAAAACTTCATATACCCCATTTACAACAATACCTGCGATTATATTTTGAGAAGTGGGGCCTGATGGCCGAGTGGCTAGCTGTCTGGCGCTCGGTAACACAGGTTTCGGGTTCTAATCCCAGCTGTGCCATGGATGTTTGTGAGTGGTTCGAACCCACCTTAAACCGTAGGTCCCGGTCTAATAGGAACCGTAGAGTGTTGTAGGGGTTGTGTTACGCGCGTCCGTAGCGTATCATCTAGCAACACGTGCCCTCTAGGTAGTGCTCAATGAGCAACAGTGATATAGCCTTTGCATATAGCATAAAGATTAACTGTCGGTATTGCCATCTGCATTAGAACAACATATTTAGAGAAGCACACATATTGGTTTGGCAAGAAAATAAAAGTATAGAAGTAAAATATGCAATTTTGCTACCATTCGAGCTGGTAGAGCTAATCTTACCATTCATGTAATAGATCTCAAGTGAGCCATTTTATTTGCTGAAAGAATGTCTCATCGTTTTACATAACGGAATAATTTTGTCAAAAGGATTTTCTCTTCATGTAAAATTTCATTTCATACCTTTTGTACAATAAACTCTTCAACAACGCATGCTAGCATCCAGTTAGAGGATTTTGAATCACAACTGATATTCTACTTTTCCTTTATTTCTAACGAGTTTGTTTTTTTTTTCATCCAATTTTTTTAGTGTGTCCACATAGGAATTTCACTAATGATCTTTCGCTTAAAAGAAAGGTTTGCATCCTGCGGCATATAACAACCTCTACTTTTTCCTTTTTTGTTCCTGAAAAGGGGGAAGGGGTGGAGCACCTACTATCGCCCATCATAACAGGCGACGCATCTCAAATGTTGTTTAATGGAAAATCACCGGAATTTGTTTACTACTCCGCTTCTGAAAACGGCGGCTTTGTTCCGAAACCATTAATTACCGAGCTTTGTTAAGCATTCATTAATTATGCCGGTGTCTGAATCGGAAGCCGATTAGGATCACGTTGCCATGGGGCCTTTTGTCGCCAACCCCGTGTGCTCTTCTCGGACGCTTTGGCAGCCGCCAAAACCCCAATTTTGTTGGCGGAAATTTAGATTCAGATTTTAAACTGTGGGAGTAATTATTGCGTGAACTTCATTTTCGATTTCATTTTTGAACTACATTTGTATTTTCCTCATTAAAGTGAAGGTGTAAACGGGCGGTAAAAATAACGCCTGCGGAGAGGTAACGATTCGATTAAGGTAACCAAAATTCGTCTGAGATAAGCGATAAGGAAACAACTCAATTAGGGTAACCAACAATTCGTCTAAGACAAGTGATACGGAAACAATTCTGTTAGAGTAACCGGCAGTTCGTCTAAGATTGATAAGGTAACCAACAACGATATGGAAACAATTCGATTAAAATAACCGATAACTCGTCTAAGATAAGCGATAAGGAAACAATTCGATTAGGATAACCGACAATTCGTCTAGGATCGATAAGGTAACCAACAATTCGTCGGTAAACGATAAGGAAACAATTCGATTAAGGTAACCGACAATTCGTCTAGGATCGATAAGGTAACGAATTCGATTAAGGTAACCAACAATTAGTTTAAGCTAAGCGATACGGAAACAATTCGATTCGGGTAACTAACAATTCGTCTAAGATCGATAAGGAAACAAATGTATTAGGGTAACCAATAACATATCGATAAGTTAACCAACAATTCTTCTAAGATAAGTGATAGGAATACAACTCCATTAGGGTAGCCAACAATTCGATTAAGGTAACTAACAATTCGTCTAAAATCGATAACATAACTTTTCGATTAAGTTAACCAACAATTCGGCTAAGATAAGCGATAAGGAAACAATTCGATTAGGGTAACCGACAATTCTGCCTAAGATCGATAAGGTAACTATTCTATTAGGGTGACCGACAATTTGTCTAATATCGATAAGGTAACTTTTCGATTAAGTTAACCAACAATTCGTCTAAGCAAAGCGGTAAGGAAATAACTCGATTAAGGTAACCGATCGGGTTAAAATTAAGATTTAGTTTATTTTAAATATCAAACCTTTAACTTTCGAAAGCAGTTTGTCCCTGAGTCATTAGAAGTCGAGATGCAGCCGATTCATCACAATTCATCTATAGGGAGGTATAGGATGCGGTACCCTATAGAGAGCTATACGGATACTGAATACAAAACTTCCAATTGAATTTCTGAATAAACTGGGATTTTTGCCTCATTGCCATTTGAGAGTCATAGCTGTTAAATTAAAATTTCTTTCCATTCTAAAAATTATTATATGTTTAAATGTTATGTAGGCATTGAACTAAAAGGCAATGTGCACACTGAGAGATGAATTATTCGCATTTCTGTTTAAAAAAAAGTGGAGTTTTTTATGTATTTTTGCTTTCAATGACTGGATCCGATGTTTTGCGTATAATTTAGCTAGGATTGTTTACGTAAAATACATTTTTTGACAACTTTTGCTGCACTTTAATAAGCACTATTCGTGCATATATTTTAATGTTTATCTTTGTAACTATTTTATAGCTTTATTTAACAATAACACCAAAAAAAAAAAAAAAAAAAAAAAATTCCCCAAACTATTCCTAATCCCCGCCCCCTCCCCCTCAGTAACATTATTGAAACATTTTGATTCTGAACGTGGTTGGTTACCTTAAATATGCCCAGTTTAGACAAGCTGAAAAGGAAAGGATTCTTATTTTTCCAGTTTTGCTGCATAATATATGTTGTTGAAGTTAACTAGGATTAGAGCAGAGAGAAAGAACGATTATTTATCTAGCTGGCAATGATTTTACTCCTCAGTATGCTCCAGAATATCTTCCTAACCAGGTGTTACTACTAGTTTCTACCACGTTACGCACAGAAGGTCGCACGTGGCTCTTGTGTACAACAAGTAAGACACATTTTCATTTTAAAATTCCCGGGGCTTATGGAATTTCAATTTCAATTTCCTCTTTTTGAGTTCCTGGCACTGTCCTTGACATCCGTGTGAAATTTCAAGTCAAAATATTCATGAGTGTTTGAGATACGCTCAAACTTATTCCGGCGATTTTTGAAATGTCTGAATTCATTGAGCCAAGAACTTTCATTCAATTTTGTTTGAGGAAACGTATAGAACGTTGCAGAAGGCATTCGGTGAGCATTCCTGTATCGGAAAGAAATGTTTACAAGTGGTATAAACAGTTGAAGGCTTTCCCTGCCGATGACATTTTAGCGTGCATTGAGGATTGGAAAGAAAATAATTGGTCTTACATTTTGGGCACATCAGTATAGATGAACTCCACAAATGGGTGGTCTGTCGACTGAGACTCCATCCCATCCACCAGTTATGTAGGATTCAATAATATGGGTGGATTTCCGATTTAGATCATTGTTCATGAATGGTGTATTCATGGACGCTGGTTGGAACTGATCTGTTGTTCCTGTAAAAAAAAAAAAGAAATATGATGCCCAAACTGGGTTTTTTTTTTCTCTCTAAAGATTAGGCTGGTTAAATTATAGTAATCAATTTTCAGTTTTTTAACTTTTTTTCATAGTACACAAATATGAGGTACCTAGTAAACATATGTTTTTTTTTTTTTTTTTCAAAAATACACAAACATGAATCAATGGGGTTTCACTTCCAGGAGGTTTTATTTGTCGCTTTGCGGTCATTTTGTGCACACGAGGGATACGATTGAAACAAAATATTGAATACCCAATGATATAATTAATCATGAAAGTGAATCTCGAGAATTAAATCCAAGCGATGAGTGCCTACATTATTATCTATTTCTGTATCTATACAACGATGCAGTTGGGGCAGGGGTCGGCAACCTGTGGCTCGCGAGCCACATGCGGCTCTTTGGATGTGAAGCTGCGGCTATTTAGTTCCATACGCAAATATTATTTATTTTATCAAAAAGAAAAACATTTAAAAATCGTTTTGAATCGATTAACGAGGATTAGGCACCGATTCTATCTCTCAGCCACTTGTACTCGCTTTTCCGTGACACGCGTCGTCACTGTCGTCAGTCCATCGGAAGCTCTTGAATGGCGCCGTCGTTGAATGTTTCTATGTAGGTTTTAATTCGCTTTCGACGCAAGATAGTTTGGCGTCTTCATCAGGGCTTTGCCTGTGACGTATAGTTTGTTGTTTCAAGTAAAAGAGTTAGAAGCGAATTATCTTCTCAAAGTTATGTATGTACATATATATATATAACAATAATAAAAAAACCGAAGTAAAGGTAGGTAACACAATAAGTATTATATTTTTAAAATACATATTATACACATTTTTTTTTTTCAAATAAGATACTTAACTACTTTTTTTGAAGTCAATAATAATTGTCAAAAAGAAACAAAGTACTACTGTTGGATATTATCGCGAAAGTGTTTTTATTAAAATATATATTTAAACAATTACCTATTTTATTAATTATCTATTTTATAGCTTTTATTATTTAAAATTAGCGTTAAAATAATAATTATAAGCGTAAGTACCTATAAATTTTTATTTAATCAACCTATTTTCGAGCCCTGAGGATCAAAGTAGGTAGGTATTTGCAGTTTTAGATTGTTTATATGTTTGGGAACTTTCATTGATAAATAGCTGGCATAGCTGGGCTTCGGCATAGCTGGGCATAACACCTTTACTCGTAAACTAATGTCTAATATTTGCCAAAATTGAAGAAAAAAAAACTAAAATGTGCAGACTTAGCCGTGATAAACATGTTCTGACAAGTCCGTTCGTGCCAGTCGGCGACCACAGATGCGTTCGCTTTCATATGCAACCCAGATGGCCTTCCGACTTGTCTCATTTGCCACGAAAAACTCGCGCACAATAAGAAATCAAATTTAGAGAGACACTTCACGAAAAAACATACTCAGTTTGCTAGTAAATATCCAGCCAGCGAAGAACGAAAAAAAAAAGCTGTCGACGAGCTCCAAAAACAAAATAGCAATCAAGTTCCATGTTAAGTAACTGGATGTAATCTACAAGTAATGTTAATCTGGCAAGCTTCGCGGTATCACTAGAAATTGCAAAAAAGGCAAACCATTCACAGATGGTGAGTATGTCAAATATTGCTTCATACGTGCATCTGAAGAACTTTTCGTGATTTCAAAAACAAATAAGAAATCTTGAAAAAAAATCAAAGATTTGCCATTATTCGCTAAAACAGTACAAGATAGAATAGCTAAAATGTCTTCAAATGTAACATATTTGCAGGTGGAAGATATTCAACTTTATTCTGCCTTATCACTTGCTATAGATGAGTCTTGTGACATAAAAGACACGACACAGGTTGCCCTTTTTGTCAGGTGTATATGTCTTCACATGGTTCAAAAGAAGAACTTCTAGGATTGCTACCACTCTCGGGATAAACTAGAGGGGAAGATATAGCGAATGCCGTGCAAAAATGCCTTGAAGACAATAAGATCGATTTAAATAAAATCGTTTCAATAGCAACTGATGGAGTCAGAAGTATGACAGGAAAAAATAAAAAGGGGCAATAACGATTCTTCAGAGCAAAATAAACCACGAAATTCTTACGTTTCACTGCATAATACACCAAGAAGCGCTTTGTGCCCATACATTTTCGGCCGAAATAGTCGAGATCATGAATTTGGTAATCAAGATTGTTAACGCATCTTGTCAAAAGCACTCTACCATCGTCAGTTTAACGAATTCTTAAACGAAATGGAGACTCAGTATTCCGACCTCCTACTTCACAATAAAGTGCGGTGGCTTTCCAAAGGTAAGGTGTTGAAACGTTTTGCTTTGTGCTTGAATGAAATAAATACATTCCTAAATAAAAAAGGCATTAATCACCCTGAATTAGAGAACGGCAAATGGTTGCAAAAATTTTTCTTTTATGGTGGATATCACAGCGAAATTAAATTAGCTGAATCTAAAACTGCAAGGAAAGAGAAACCCAGCCTATGTTTTGGTAGAAGAATTGGTTTGTTTTGAAGAAAAATAATTCTTTTTGTAGAAGATATTCAGACCGGTAAATTACTTCATTTTCAATTTCTAAAGCAATATCGCGATAAAACTAGTGCAACTGTTGACACGAGGTACTTCGGCACAGTTATAAAAAATTAAAGAGGAATTTACTGACAGATTTGAGCAATTCAAAACCAATAAAACCAAGCTAGCATTCATAGTAAATCCTCTCAATACAAATAGTAACGAAATCCACATTGAGCCATTTGGAATTGATACTGGATCTCTAGAAATGCAATTGATCGTTTTAAAAGTAAAGCTTTGTGGAGTGAAAAATTTACAGAGTTGAAAAGCAAGTTGGAAGAGTTGGAGGTCCAGAAATGTATGTACGTAACGCAACAAAAATGGACAACTTTTAAAAGAAATTACATTGTATAGTAAAGTTTAAATTTTATACTTGAATAACCATGCAAAGCCATCGCTCCCATTGAATTTGTTTGTTCAATTGTTTGTTATTGAAGTACAAGTTAGTGTTGTAAGTAAATGTTTAATTGTTTTAATTTTTTACTTAAATAATAAGTAATTATCTAATAATGAATGAATAGAATTATATATGAATAAGTAGAAATTTTTTTTATGAATAAATAGATTATTTTTTTTATCAAAAAACTTTATTTATGCGATTACTAACAGGTGGGCTAGTATTATTAAATTGGCGTTACTAGTATTAAATCCATATGATTTTTAGTTAGCCCTAACCTTCAAAAAACACGTGTATAAATTTGACAGCTGTTGCACTATTAGTATGTGAGTTATAGCATTTTTAGTGAAACAACTTTTTGCTAGTTTGAAAAAAATGGATAAAAAGGAATTTCGTGTGTTAATTAAAGCATTGCTTTTTTTTTTTTGGGGAAAAAAATACTATTGAAGCTAATATTACATAAACATTATTCGATAATGCATCAGGAAAATCAACCGTAGAGAAGTGGTTTGTTAAATTTAAAACGTGGCCAAATGAGCACCGAGGACGATGCGCGCAGTGGAGCCCCAACGAGGCTGCTACCGAAGAAACATCAAAAAGTCCCCAAAACAATTTCTGATATCCGTAAAAAGTGAAGTTGATTGAGATAGCTGAGACCCTAAAGATTTCAAAGGAACGTGTTGGACAAATCGTGAATGAATATTTGGATATGCGAAAGCCCTGTTCAAAGTGGGTGCCGCCACAATCGACCCAAAACAACAACGAATTGATGATTCTAAGCAGTGTTTGGATCAATCGTAATAAGCCCGAATTTTTGCGTCGATATGTGACAATGGATGAAATATGGCTCCATCATTTCACACTGGAGTCCAATCGACAGTCAGCCGAGTGGACTGCACGTGATGAACACTAAAAATGTTATAACTCACATACTAATAGATGCAACAGCTGTCAAATTAATACACGTGTCTTTTGAAGGTTAGGGCTAACTAATAATCATATGGATTTAATACTAGTAGCACCCTCTATGCGTAAGCCTATGAACCTTTCAGCCCACCTGTTATTTATTGTTGGCAAGAAAATATTATGTGGCTCTTTAAGAACTTTGAAATTTTGTAAATTGACATTTTTGGCTCTTCCAACTCAAAGGTTGCCGACCCCTGAGTTGGGGTAAAGATTTTCTAATACTCTAAAATGAACATTAAAGATATCTCACACTATCCAAAATCATCACTGAAATGTAAGACTTATTTTGTATCACCATCTTTTTATTTTCATGTTATTTCATCTATCATCTTGACAAAAAAACCATTTTTAATTTACGTAAATCCATATCCATTGTATTTTAATGATTGCACTAAACTTGAACGGAAGTTTGAATCGCACACCTCCAGTGACACCTTCAAAGGCAGCAAGCCTCTGCAAAGTGTTTTTCTTACCTTGAAATTCGACTACTACTACTACTACTAACTACTAACTACTAACTACTACTACTACTCCACCACACCACATCATATCCCTGTGCCTAGAGCTGAGTTGCCCCCATACACCCATACAGTTTGGGAATGATGTACATGAGAAGAAGTCTGATTGGGCTCTGTGACGCTCTGCGGTCCTATGAGACAGGGGACCTACGATTTAAAGTGGATTTCGAACCACTCCAAATATCCACGGCATACCGGGACTCGAACCCAAAACCTGTGGTACAGAGCGCTAGCCACTCGGCCATCAGGCTCCCCATTGAAATTCGACTTGCTCGTTCCTCGCGAGGAATTTTGGTTGAAGCTTGTTGGAGTTCGAATCAAGCACGTGAAGTGAGGTGGACACTTCAAACTCATGCCAGCAAGCATACACTGCGTTGAAAACGTTTTTGTTTGTAAGCCGTATCCGCCGTCCGTTTCTCGATTAGCCGAAGAGGGTGACGGTGCGGGTCGAGAGGAAATGGATTTCAGATTATGTGGGATGCTGCTCATTTGGGCACCGGGATGAAATTAGTCATTGAAGCTGCTGCATCATGTTAGACTGCTCGACTTGTCCTTCAATAGATTCGCATAATTATTATTACTACTATGCTCAAAAGTAAGACCTATTGTTTTTGTTTTTCAAAAACTCTTTATTTATTCTTCCAAATTTATTTCATCGCCTTCAAAGGAATCCCCCGGACACAACGCACTTACGCCAACTTTTTTACCAATTCCTCAATGCATGCCGAAAAAGTCATCGGCAGGGATGGCCTTCAAAGAGCGCGGCGATTCACGTCGAGTCTCTTCAATTGACTGAAAACGATGTCCCCGGTGTGATCTTTTCAGTTTAAGGAATAGCCAGAAGTTGCACGGTGTGAATACGGTAGTTGTGGAGCTATTTGGGTTTCTTTTTCGGCGAAAAAATCCCGAAGAATCAATTCAGTGTGAGCTGTGCACCAATAGAAATTTCAGAAGTTTGAGGCCCAAAATGGAATGGATCGATCCTTTTGAAAATCCAACATCCTCACCAAGGTCTCTAATTGTAAATCGACAGTTTGCAAGTACCAAATCGTTAATTTTAATGAATATTTCATAATCATAAGGAATATTTTGACGTGAAATTTCCCACAGATGTCAAGGACAGTGCCAGCAACATAAAAAAAAAATAATAATTTAAATTCCGTAATACTCGGGAATTTTAAATTGAAAATTTCGTTTTATTCTTTAGACAGAGTAGTACTTCATCAAAATCTCAATTTTCAAGAAAATTGCCAGTTACTTTCGCATATAAGCCGACCCTTGTAGAAGCTGTATTTTATTTTAATATAATTTTATTCATTTATTTCAAAAAATATTTACAAACCCGTATACAAGCCGAAAGGGGAAAAGAAAAATTCCTGTTAACGTTCAAGCATGTCGCCATGACAGCGAAAAAGTTGCTAAACGGTAAAAACTGGTGAAATATTTTCCAATCCAATCGTTGTATAGTGAAACACCAGATGGCAACGACGATACATATAACTGTGGTAACCCTATCTGAAGCTAGCACACGGTTACATTCAATTGTTGTCTTGTAAACCACAAAAAAAGTAAATTAAAAATAATTTTCTTTCTCCATGGTTATTTTTTTTGTGTTCATTTTCACTGTGCTCTATTATTATTTCTGGTATACGTTTCACGTTCATTCGGCGTACATTTCGTAAACATCGATTTTTTCGTTTTTGCCGAGGACACAACAAGCCGGCAATATAAGCCGGCATTTGGAAAATAAAACATATTTTCATAAAACGAATAACTCATTTCATTTAAATGTATATTTTTAAATGCTTTTTACGTTTTTTAAAAAAATGTTGTTGTTCTAATACAGCTGACAATACAGAGACAGTTCGTCTTTATGCTATAAGCAAGGGCTGCACCACTGTTACTCAATTAGCACCACCCAGCGGCACGTGTAGCTTGAAGATAGGCTACAGACGTGCGTAAAGGCTCGTTCCCACCGAGGCGCGAGGCGTTTAACCGTGAAGCGTTGACCAATCACTAGCCTCACCGAGTTCACCTGAAACCGGTTTGAAATCCATCGCTTCGAGTTGATAAACTTTCAACAACATTGAATTGACATTTAACAAAATTTGAATTAAATATTACATAGACACAATCAGCCTAAGATATTTCCATTGTGTTATTTCTGCTACAATCTCAAATGTGTCTCCATGCCTCATAGATGGTGCTGCTGTGAAGAGTTAGTAAAATGTGCCACACTTAAAATAAATGAAGAACGCCAATTTACTTTCATTATGATCGACGATAATACAAGTTTCTTTTAAGACATGTACAGTGTATTGAATATCTACAACAATCTATAATATTGTATTTAATATTTGATAATAGAATATTGTATTTAATATCGATAATAGAATATTGCATTTAATATCTACATGTCTACAATATCTAACAATTATAGAATTATAGTATTTCCACATACCTGATAAAAATGCTTACGTGCATATTTTAAACCCTTCGAAAGATACATACGAATTTTTTTAAATAATTCTAATGATGCCCAATATCATGCAATATTTCAATTTAATATCATGCCAGTTTAAATATATTCTATATTTGATGTATTTAGTTATCTTTATAAATTATAATAGATATTTTGCGTCAATAATCGGCAATCATTGGCGTAAAATAAAAGGAATAAGCTTCGAAAAAAACATAACATTAGTGTTCAATAAATTTGAAACTTTTTTTCGTCTTTTATACATATTTACTTTCCTTTAAAAAGTGCAATATCGCATTTTAGAAACATATTTGTATTCAATGAATAGATCATGAATCAAATCTTTTATTTTCATTTCAAATAGGAATACATTTTAATCATTGCATGATTTACTTGCATTCAATATTTAAATGGCCGAATGTATTTAGTTTTCATGCATTTCTAATAATGAGAAAATAAAACAATATGCAAGGATTTATATTTTGTAAAAAATATAAAAATCAGTTTAAAAACTAGGAGTGCTTTAAATTACTTGATAAAATTATTTTCAGCCCTTTTTAAATTTATTTATTTTCCCACATATTTTTAGAAATTAGAAAGTATTTGAAAATAACATGAAATTTTTAATAGGATGAATATTTATAATGAAATTAACGACGTGGAAAAAAAGTCGTTATCGAAAACGGCCAAAATAAAAATGCAAAATGCTTTTATCAAATGTGATGCTAATTAAAATTTCTCATTTAATTTTACGAGAGAAAAAAAAAATATTTCATCAAATATTAATTTGCTCTTCACTTAATGAAACATTTTTGTTTAAAAATTATGATAATCATATTTCCGATGAATTATTTTTTATTAAAAATTAAAAGGGAGGTAGCAACACATCTTAATCAAGGAAATGAAAAAAAAGCTAAAATTAATTAAAACATCAACATTACGGACAGTGGAAAAATTACCTCTAAAAATTGAAACAGACATTTCCAGTGCTGAAATTTATTAAATGCCTAAAAATTTTTCAGAAAAATAGAATTTTCCAGCTTATTTTTTAACAAGTAATATAAAAATTTTTTTTTTTTAAGTCAATTCCTACTTTTATTTTTCACTCTATTGCAGAAAGTCCTTTATAAATAATTTCATATTTTTTTAAGTTAGAAAAAATTCTGTCTCTCACTTTCTCCCATACACACTTTCCATTTCTCTCACTCATTTATTCACATGTTTCATTTTACATTTTGTTCCCTCCTCGACTCAGACTAGAACCCAGAATGAAAAAAGAAATTTTTTTACCAGCGTTTCGCCACTGACGGTATTCATTCCTAAATTTATATCCTGCTAAATATCTTATAGAGGAAAATTTTTTTCTCCCCTTTAAAACTAAAATGAATTAATTAAATTTAATGAATGAATGAATGTTTGAAAAAAACTGTATTAACATCCAGTGTCATCCCCTACAAGTTTAAAAAAAATGTATTTGAACTTGAGAGGATGAATCAAAAGTATTTTATGAACGATTGAAAATTTGAACAAGATATATAAATACATATAGGGAGAGGATGAACTAATAGTAGGAATTGAAAAGAAAATTGTTTTCAAATAGCATTTATTCATTTCTTTTGGTTTAGCACTAGGCAAAAATATATAACATGAAAATAAATATTATATGAAAATGAAAATAAATAATATATGAGAATAAAATAAATAAAATATAGAAAATGAAAATAAATAACATATGAAAATGAAAATAAATAACATATGAAAATGAAAATAAATATTATATGAAAATGAAAATAATATTATATGAAAATGAAAATGAAAATAAATATTATATGAAAATGAAAATAAATATTATATGAAAATGAAAATAAATATTATATGAAAATGAAAATAAATATTATATGAAAATGAAAATAAATAACAGCAATACGGCGAAAAAAAAAAAACACCCTTAAATTCTGTAAACATTGCATTCATAAGTAAATATTTACTCATTTTTACCCTCCTATTAAATTATTATGCAGGATTAGACCACTTTTAATAAACAAATAGTTCTCAAAACAAAATTGTGTAACTGATATCAATCATTTAAAGAAAGAAATCGACTTTGAACTTCGAACGACCGAAATGGATATTCTAATTAGTATTTACTTCATCATGAATAATTCAATGAAATAAATTACGTCATTCGAACAGATTTCCTCTGAGTTCTCAAAGGTTCTAAATATAACTATATTTAACTAACGTCATTTTCCAATTGAACAGTCCTTAACAATCCCAGTTATAAAGTAAGAAGCAAAAAAATCCCATCCTAATATGTAGTTTTAAATCAACACACAGAGTTCGTTGCAACATCTCTGGCGATTTCAGTGTCAACGTCGAGTTTTTAACCTTGACGGCTGCAGGTTGGAAAATCAATTTCCACAACTGTGCAGTTAAAAATAGCGCAGATGGAAACTTGGGAGAAATAGCGAGTTTCATTTCGAGATGATGTGCGAATGGGCAGTTAAAAGTTTCAGGAGATTTCATGTTTTTTTTTTTTCGAAATTGGAATTATGATTTTTATATCGCCAAAGAAATGTTTTATGCGAAAAATGTCCACGATTATAACATATTCATATAACAATCGTTTAGAGTAGCATCACTTAAACATTTAAGTAAATATTTACTTAATCATTTATAGTAACATCACATAGTAATAAAATTATTATTATTATTATTATTTCATTATATTAAGATAATTTACAACAGTAAAATAGAATACTATTTTCACATCGAAATATTAAATAGTGATAATTCATAATACATTTCATAAATATACATATTTAGTTCATAAATAATAATAATAATAATAATATTAATAGTTTTAGTAATAATAAATAGTAACAGTTCTTTATTTAAATAGTATTTTATTTTAGTTTTTTTAAATAGTAATAAATAGTAATAGTCATAACAGTTTTCAATTTTTGTAACTTAAATAAATAATTTACAGCAGCATCACTTAATCATTTAAGTAAATATTTACTTAATCATTTATAGTAGCACCACATAATAATAAAACTATTATGATTTCATTATTTCATTAAGGTAATTTACAAAGGTAAAATGGAATACTATTTTCACATTGATATATTAAATAATGATAAGAATAATCATAAAATATTTTTCATACAATAACAGTTTTTAATTTTTGTAACTTAAATAAATAATTTGAACTATAACAGACAATACGAAAAATACTTTACTTTTTAATAAAAAGTTTTTAAATAAGGAAAATAATTGAAGCAAATGAATGCTTAGGAAGAAAGTTTTGGATTGGCTTTCATTTAAAAATATTTTAAACCTTCATTTAAAATATTTTTCTCGAAAATGAAATTATGATTTTTGCAGAGCCAAAGAAACATTAATACGAAAAATTTAAAAGAATTCATTTTGTATGAAAATATTTATTTTTACAACAGATTCATATAACAATCGTTTATAGTAGCATCACTTCAAGATAATTTACAACAGTAAAATTGAATACTATTTTCACATTGAAATATTAAATAGTTATAATTCATAAAAATATTTTCGTAAAATATTAGTTTTTAATTTTGTAACTTAGGATACTGATGGCCGAGTGACTAGAGCTCTGTCTTGTTATAATCTGATAAAATTAATAGGAAAGGCATTAATATGAAAATAAATATATGACATATATGAAAATAAATAACATATAGGTATACTAGGCATACTCACATACTAGGCATATATGAAAATAAATAACAGCAATAGGGGTCCTTAATGGTCGAGTGGCTAGCGCTCCGTACCACAGGTTTCGGATTCGAGTCTCGGTGGTACCATGGATGTTTGTAGTGGTTCGCAATCCCCTTTAAACCGTAGGTCCCGGTCTAATAGGATCGTAGAGCTTTGCGGGGGTAGAGTTACTTCGCGTCCGTAGCTTATCTCCAAGCTACACGCACCTCCTGGATAGTGCTAAGTGAGTAACGTCGGTGCAGCGCTTGCCTTAAGGCATCCATGACAACTGTCTAATGTTTGCCAGCTGCATTAAAACGGAAATTTTTTTTATAATAGACTGATATAACAATCGTTTACAATAGCATCGCTTCAAGATAATTTACAACATTGAAATTGAATACTATTTTCACACTGAAATATAATGCTCTCACCTTTACTGGAACAAACGCGAGGCTTAATGTAATATTCACCTTGCAATCTGTGAATATTTTTCAAAACGTTATTTTACATAAATTATTTATAAACAAATCTTAAGTTAGGTGCAGAAGTTTTTATTGAATTCAAGAGAAGAATATTCAGTTGATTTATAAAATCACTTTTATTATTATCAGTTATTATTATGAGAATAAATTTTCCGTACTAAAATAAATTGTAATTTTCTATGTAAATGAGATGGTAAATAAAAGAAATAAAATTAATCTACAAATTTCTTATACCCACTAAACTCAAGGTATATTTATAGAGAAATGGGCTCTTAAAGTTTCTCCTATTTCTGCAAATTTTCAATTTATCATCTATGTCAACAGTTGTTTTCATTTTTCACTCTTCTAAATAGAAGATAAATTATTTTCACATAACATAAAACAGGTAAACCATAATTTCGTAGAAACAGCCTTCTGCAAAAATGAATATAAAATAGTCTTCCCTGCATGTTTGGATATATAATTTATTTTAAATATTTAACAACTAGTATTTATTTATAAAACACAAAAATTAAAAAATATAGAATAGCTTACGATAATTAATTAATGCATTTTTTTAAAAATTTATTAAAGACAGTTAATTAAATAATGTAATTAAATGATGTATTAATAAAGTAATGATATAACTAAATGATGTATTACGTAATGTAACTAAATGAACATATTTATGCAACAGAAGTGATATAATATTTTCTCGGTATTTACGTAGTATGGTAATGTACCATATAATTAGTTAGTAAAACATTATTTCGTCTGTCTTTATTTTCTTTGTATTTAATTAAATACACACATATATATATATATATATATATTGAACAATTTCAGTCTGTTCATATTTTTCTCTTTTGATAGATTTGAAAGTGAGGTAGAATAGAATTTTTACTAATACTTGGATTATTACGAATTACGAATACTAGGATGGTTTTGTTATACGATTTACGTGTATTGAATATATGTAATAGTAGTAGCTTTTGGTATGCAGTTAATCATATATGTATTCATCTGTTTATCTATATATATATTTATATTCTTCGAAGAGAACCGAGTGGTCGACATGGTCGAGTGGCTGGTGCTCGGTACCGCAGGTTTCGGGTTCGAGTCCCGGCAGCCCCATGGTTGTTTGTAGTGGTTCGGAATCCACTTTAAAACGTAGGTCGGAGTTTAACAGGATCGTAGAGCGTTGCGGAGGTATTGTTGTAGCATATCTCCAAACTATACGCACCTCCTGGATAGTGCTAAGTGAGTAACGTCGTTGCAGTGCTTGCCTTAAGGCAATATATTCTTTGAAGAACTTTTTTAATTTGCACACAGGCTTTTAGATATATGGATGATGTAAGTGTTTTCAATCGTCCAAATTTTCAAAACAATCGGTCATGACAGTTGTCCATTAGAATTAATTTTAAAAAAGACCTTCCAGCCGTTTTTGCTTTCTTTTTTATTATCAACATTCAACTTCAACATCGATAGACTCACAAAGTAGCAACAAAGACAATAAGAAAAAAAAAAGAAGAATTTTTTAAAAAATTGGTGCCCCAGTAATGTTTCTTCGCCAGTGCTTTTTAATCCGTCATCTCAAAAGTAATTATTATTAAATGAACATTTTTCATATAATTTAAAATTTACATAAATTCCACACACTGTAGGAGTTTTCTAACACATTTCTTCCAACAAACAGCAAACTACTCAATCAATTTCTGCATCACCATTCGACTTTCCCACAATGCTAATTAACAGTTCTCCCGCAGCTGGCAGTAAACCATTAAGTCATACTACTATACCACACCACGCCACTGTGCCTAGAGCTGAGTTGCCCCATTACAATTTGGGAATAATGTGGGTGAGAAGAAATCTGATTAGGCTCTGTGACGTTCTAACGTCATATGTTACTGGGACCTACGATTTAAAGTGGAACCCGAACCATTACAAACATCCATGGACTTGAATCCGATACTTGTGGTACCGCATGCCAGAACGCTACCTACTCGGTCATCACGCCCCATTTAATCATACTAAACAGATACACTTCTAATTGTCAATAAATCTATCCAGTCAGATTATTCATCGTATTCGGTCAACCCATAACTTAATGGCCATGTTATTATAAAAGTCACGAGGTACTATTTCACGTCCTGAGTTTTCCCGTAGAAAACAAGTTTAACTGTCAAATCGTTTTACTTCACTTTTGTACCTTATCAACTCTAAACGGAAGACTGTTATCAAGCGAAGGATCACACCATGTTATCGGAATACGTCGCTATATATGTCTTTGACTTGGATCCCGTCATCTACCGAGCAGAAATAACATGATTTATAACATCCTATTTGTACGTATTCCTTGATAAACTGTCCTCGGGATGTTATAAATAATTTCTTTTGGATTTTTATAAGTAATTTATTTTATTTTGGATGTTTTTTTGATAAATTTCATACCCTGTTTTTTTTTTTTATATTTTGTATAAATACCCGTGTTCTTTTTTGATCTGGCGGTACAGTTCTAAGTGTTCAATCTTTTGATATTTTTATTTGCCTCATGATTTCAGTTTCATTGCTACAGCTTATGTGAAATACTGAAAATGGCATTTGTTCTGCAAAATGATAGCTGTATCTTGTTCACTCCTTATCAGTTCTCCTTTTTGCTTTTGTGTTGATGTTATATATATATATATATATTACTGTGCCTAAAAAGTAAGACCAATTATTTTTTTTTTTCAAAAACTTTTTATTTATTCTTCCAAATTTATTTTTTCGACTTCGAAGTAATCCCCTCTGGACACATCTTCGTCTTCAACGCGTTCTCTGCCTTCTTTTTAACTGCTTATACTACTTGTAAACATTTCTTTCCGATATAGGAATGCTCATCGAATGCCTTCTGCAACATTCTATACGTTTCCGCAAACAAAATTTCGTTCAATTAATCAGTTTTTGCTGAATTAATCAGTTTTAGCGTCTCAGAAAGCCAAGTAACTCAAACTCTAACGAATGTTTTGACATCAAATTTCCTACAGATGTCAAGACAGTACCAGTAATCTAAAAAAATGAAAAAAATGTAATCTAAAAATGAAAAAAATAACACCCGGGAATTTTAAATTGAAAATAGGTCTTACTTTTTGGACACAGTAGCATATATACATATATATATAAAGGCTTTAACCGAAATTAATTAATAAATATCTATTTCAAAATATTTATTATTCTAAGATGAACTGGTTGTTTCTAATCAATTTCAATTTATTATTCCTTATTCAATAGTTATTTATTTATTTCCATAAAATTATTGTATTGTTTTCGCGTTTATGCATGATCCCTGTTTCATTTCTATTATTTGAATAGAATTATCTTTATTCTGTTTCTATTTAGAAATGTTTTTATTCCTCTTAAATCGCAGTACATTTGTTTTAAATAAAACGGCTGTAAAATATTTTTAGGCAATGCATTATAACTCAAGATATGCTGTTAAGAAAATAGTAATGCAGCAAAGGATCGTTTTTCTAGAACTGCTGTTATTCTATTATTTACATTCAGGTAATTATTTTAAGAAAAGATAATATCTTAATTGACTAATAAAACTTAAATGGCGAAACTTATCATTATAAATGACTGCGCCAGTACTTGTTTGGGAATTTTTTTATTAATGGCTTGATTTAAAAGCGTTGGCATAAAAGAAATAATAATGTTGTAAATCTACTTTTATCTTTCTGTTATTTCTTTTTATTTTGAATTTATATTTTAAATTAATTCAATTCTTACTATTAGCTCACACACTCTCTCTCTGTATATATTGTTAACATTTTCAATCGTTCATAAAATACTTTTTATTCATCCACTCGAGTTCAAATACATTTTTTTCATTAAACTTGTAGTGGATGACACTAAATGTGAATACATTTTTTCAAATATTAATTCATTCATTAAATTTAATTAATTTTTAATACTTTAAATAGAGTTTTAGCAGTTTGTAATGAAAATTGAAATTAACAGGCAGTAGCTCAATCGGTAAAATGCAAGGAATTCAGTATTTTTCACTTGAAGATGAAGAATGCGAGTTCAATTCTTGCGAAAATCAATAATTTTTTGATAATTTTCGCTTTAAGTAGACGTTTTATCCAAATAATTTTCGAGAGTGAGTTAGCACTTGTGGCTTAGTGGTTAGAATGAAGGATTTTTCTCAAAAAATAAAATTGAAGAAATTTATTTTGCCACTTAATATTGTGACAGAATTACAATATTCTGTCACATACAATTAATATAAATATGTATATACATATTTATATTAATTGTAATTATTCAATAAAAAGTAACTAAAATAAATTAAAATAATTACTAAAATAAATAAAATAATTACTTGATCGATCTTATTTACTTGAAATTTAGATCGAAATGTGCGAAAATAACAAGTTTCTAATTCAAATAAGTGTAGCAATACAATTTCAGTTTTAGTTATTTCGTTTTCAAAAGAACACATTTGAAAAAAAAAAAAAAAAAAAACCTGGATATCAATGCACCCCATTTTTGTACGGCAATTAAAATAATTTTTTTCTTT
Source organism: Caerostris extrusa (assembly GCA_021605095.1). NCBI lineage: Eukaryota > Metazoa > Arthropoda > Arachnida > Araneae > Araneidae > Caerostris > Caerostris extrusa. Next base: position 23,874 of record BPLR01015560.1, read on the forward strand.
CTAGAGTGCTTTAGAAAAAGAAATAGAAAGAATAAATGATTTTACAATAGTTCGCAAAATTGTGAAATTTATCAATAATGTAAAAACAAAGAAGCCTATTAATTATTATTAAGACTACCTATTTTTAAATTCCTACTATTAGTTCACCCTCTCCCTATATATATATTGTTCAAATATTCAATCGTTCATGAAATACTTTTTATTCATCTACTCAAGTTCAGATACATTCTCTAAACTTGCAGTGGATGACATTTGATGTTAACACAGTTTTTTTCAAATATTAATTCATTAATTAAATTAAATTAATTAATTTTAAATTTCTTTAGATTTAAGTTGCATGTATCTAATAATAGATGGCGCCAGGTGTAAGAGGAAAATTTCAACTTTATTTGTAAAGGACTTTTCTGCATTATAGTGAAAAATTAGGAATTGACTTTACATTTTTTTCTATATTAGTTGATTCTTAAAATTACTAATAATTTATTTTTTTAAAACTTAAAATTAATTCATTTTTCTTTAGCTTATCGAAGGTTATTTACTTTTTTTATCATATCTACAGTTACTACCTAATTTTAAGCATATCTATAACTAATTTACTTATATTTGTTTAATGTTATTTTTACCTACCTTACGGTCCATTACTTTTCCGTACGATTACTTTTTCTTTATAGGTGACCTATAAATATTTATTTGTTATTTTTCCTTACACATGCATTACTTTGATTTTTCCTTTTATTTAGTTACCAATTTTTTTCTTTGAACTTAATTACAATTGATTTTCCCTTTCATCTTGCCCACGGTTATTGCTTTTCATCTACCTTACCTATAGACGTTTATTTTTTGTATTTTACTTTACTTAAGATTACTTATTTTTTAATTTACTCATAATTTATTTTTCTTTTACCTTACTTTTCATCAACCTTACCTACAGTCACCTACTTTGTATTTTACCTACTTAAAATTACTTATTTTTTTAACTTAATCATAATTTATTTTTCTTTTACCTTACATTTCATCAACCTTACCTAACGACGCCTTTTTTGTATTTAAATTTTAAGATTACTTACTTTTTAGCTTAATCATAATTTATTTTTCTTTTACCTTACTTTTCTTCTACCTTACCTGCAGTCACCTACTTTGTATTTTACCTTACTTAAAATTACCGAATTGAAATTTTCGATGTTTGTTTGTGTGTAAGTAATTATAATATAAATAATTGTTGCATAATAAGGTCAAATCCTGATTTAATAATTTTTTCATTCTTTCCCAAACGGAAATTAAATGAATTACAGTCTTGTAATATGACAATTCATTAAAGGAGAAAGCAATTCATGAGAGAAATATGATATATAATTATATTCATCATCATTGGCGCAACAGCCCCATGGTGGGGCCAAGGCCCTCTGCCTACTCGCAGATTACGAGACGAGAGATGTTTTTCTTTTTACGTGGTAAGGTTGTCAGCCACACGCCTAACGCTCAACAGCCATATTAGACCGGGTCCAACACTTAAATTGGACCCGAAAACTGTGGCACCGAGCACTCTAGTTACTCGGCCATTCAGGCCCCTTATATTATATATCTAAAACAGCACCTGAATGGTCGAGTGGCCAGCGCTCTTCCTCTCGGTACCACAGGTTCTGGGTTCAGATCTCGGTGGTGCCGTGGATGTTTATAATGGTTCGGAATCCACTTTAAACCGTAGGTCCCGGTCTAACAAGACCGTAGATGTAGTGTTACTCCGCGTCCGTAGCTTCTCTTCAAGCTACACGCACCTCCTGGGTAGTTCTAAGTGAGTAACGTCTGTACAGTGCTTGCATTAAGGTGCATCCAAGACATATGTCTAAGTGTTTGCCAGCTGCATTAGAAAAAAAATATATTTAAAACAAAATTATGCATAATTTTAAATGGGATGCATTCAATTTTAATTCCAAAACAAGATGTCGATTTAAAATTACCCAAATTATCAAATTTTGTTATTCTAAGAACGTCCTATTAAGAAATAATAAAGCTGATTAATTAAAAGCAAAAATTTGAGTAGAAAATCCAAATAAAAGTTTCAAGTTTAAAAAAACATTTATGGAAGAAAGGCAAAAATTTAATTATTTATTCACTTAAAGAAATGTCATTTAATAATTGGAATTTCCAGTTTAATAAACAAAATCTTATATTTATTTCGCAATGTTCTCTCCTTGTTTAAATGACTCATATTTTTAAGAGTCTGAACTGTTTGAAAAATATGTTAATTAATATGATTCCATTATTAAAATTTTGAGTAAATATTTATAAATACAATGAAGTCCTATTGAAATATTTAAGCGAGTAAACATTTAATTAATAATTCCGAGTCTTTAAACTTACAATAATTACGACTAAGAATTTAATATTTGTCAAATTAAATAAACTTCATAAATGGTTGAAGGAGCATTAGGAGAAATTTTAAAAGGTGAAATGCTGTAGCAAATTATTTAGTTGTATTTAAAAATTTGGGTTTTATTAAATATTTGTTAAATTTAATTAAAGTGTTTCAGTAAAATATTTTCAGTACTTATTACTTCATTGCTTAAATAATGCATAATGTTTTTTATAAATTAATGAATTTGCTTAAAAGTAAATTCGTTACTGTCAATAAGAGTTATAAAAAAATAAATTATAAGATTTTCTTTTGCTCTAAAATAAATATTTAAAAATAATAATGTGTAGTTTGCAGATAATGAAGCTGGATTATAATTGTGTGTTGTTGGGGTGAGACTTGAGACACAGGTTTTAGAACTCATAGCTTTATTGGCCCTCGCACAAGCACCGCACACGTACAATTAAAGAGAGACAATATTTAATGCATTTCAAGACATGTAATTATAGAATCGTGGAAGGATTTCATTTCTAAGCCGAAAACCCGATAGTCAGATATGCACGGGATGCGTGAAATATATTCCTTTCCGAGTGTGTAGACCAACTACTTAGCAGGATTGCGTTAAATATATTTCCTCTCAGGGTGAGAGACTGTAAACTAAACGTTTCTCAGCGAAGTACAGGCGGCGCTGTACTTCCTCTCGGGTGAGAGCCTAGAGGCCTACTGACTATTTCTCCTGCCGATGCGTAGGAAGCACGATTACAAACGAGAAATACATTAAAAAAGTAATGATGAAATAAATTAAATTTTATGAAATAAATTAATAGTAAAATTAAATTATAAAATAATAATAACGTGAATTATAACAATTTTTCTGTGTGTCCTAATTATGTATACAATCAAAAACTCGCAGACGAATGATCAAGAGCTCTTTTAATTACCATTAAAAGATAGATAGATATGTAAAATATATACATATATGTAACTAGACTTTTAGTGGTAATTAATCTGCAATTGCGTGTTGTATGGGAGAAAAGCCGAAAAACTCCCATCAAACAATATCATTGTCCATGGGAAAAAAACTAGAACTTTCTGTATATTATTTAAATGATTCCGCTTGTAAATTAATTCCGCTGTTAATCTCGTATTGGGGGCTGAATGGCCGAGTGGCTAGCGCTCTGGCGCTCGGTAACACAGATTTCGGGATCAAGTGCCGGCGGTGCCATGGATGTTTGTAATGGTTCGGAATCCACTTTAAGCCGTAGGTCCCAATCTAATATGACTATAAAGTGTTGGGTGCAGGGCTGACAACTCTACCCCGTAAAAAAGGAGACATCTCATGTTTCGAAATCTGCTAGTGGGCAGACGACCTTGGCCCACCATGGGGCTGTTGCGCCAATGATGATGATAATCTCGTATTATAGTACTGAAGTATGAAATCATAGTAAATCCCCATTTCACTTTTATTTAGACTTTTAATCAAGTATTACAGATTGGTTTGGTTTCGTCTGTCGCTCTACGGTCATCTTGTGCACACGTTAGGCTAAGACCGGGCCCTACAGTTTAAAGTGGATTTCGAAACACTACAAACATCTATGGCTCCGCTGGGACTCGATCCCGATACCTGTGGTACCGAGCGCCAGAGCTCACGCGGCCCTCAAATATTACAGAAGTATGAAATCACAAAGTCACAGTTAATAAAATTTAAATAGCTATTTTGAATAAAAATTATATTAACACCTAAATTGTTTGATGTTTCTCAACTATTCCATTCTTAACTAAAAATCGCTTAATTTAAAACTGTCTTCTTTAAAAATCGAAAATCGAATTCGCTTTTAAACTAGTCAAGACATTGAACAATATATCTTTTGTCTCGCCAACTATTGTTTTCGCCGATGACGTCATTAATGATGTTTTCACGAAAAGTCATTAGCATGATGAATGAGATCGAGGAATGCATCAATATTAAATGTTATCAGTTTTCGTTCTCCTACTCAGAATGAATCATTTGGAGAGAAGCGATTAATTCTTTATAAAAGCTATTAATTATTTCCAAAAAACAGATTAAGCACTTGCAAATTTGATTTTGATTTTTTTTTCATACTAAAAAATATTGTGATGAGTAATTACTACGTAGAGCTCAGTTTTTTTTGGGAATTATGAGAATAGTCGGAATATTTTATTTTATTTATTTATTTTTTTGTATCGAATTGTGATTTCACAATATAAATTAGTATGTTTTTTTTTTTTTCTATTTTGTAAATAAATCGTAATTGTTTTGTGTAATTAATTTAAAAAAAAAAATCAAAAAAAATGACAGGTAGTTTTAAATAGAAAAACAATGTAAGCGGCCCGATTTTAAAATAATGACTTTCCAAAAATATTTTTTTTTGCTTTGTTTAATTGAAAATTCAAACTTAAAAGCTATTATTACTTGTATTATCTCTGAATAATTATGATTTAGTGTAATCTTTTATTTTTAATTGAAACAATTAAAAGCTGAAAGAAAAATAGAATCAAATACTTTTTTTTTTTGTTTTTTAAAGAAATATTTACAATTTGATCTAGGAATTACAAGAATCGATTTTATAGATAGGATAAAAAAAAAATGAAACATTTTATTTTAAAAGAAATGAAAAGTAGATTAAAACAGAAAAAGAAAAATATTAATTCTTCTACGTTAATTACAATATGCGCTGTATTTATTTGCAATTTATAAAAGTAGAGAAACTATTTTAATTTATCAGGATTAAAATCTTCGGATGTTATAATTGTTTCAAAATTTCTTTTTATTCTTTTACGTAGAATAAGAGAGTTGTTTAAAATGATTTTTTTAAATCTTCCTAATTATCAATAATGATCAGCTTAGTTTACTATTAAAATAAATTGCAATGGTCAAAGAATTCAATAATTGGCCGGTCAGAATTCGTTTACGGCCAGCTTGTGCACATGAGGTTAAACAGACCACCAGGATTCGAACCTGAAGGCTGCCATACCAAAGGTCATAGCACTAGCTAAAGAATTCAATAAGAATTCAATTCCCAATCATTATATCAATGACGATAGATGACTTAAAAGGTTAAACGAATTTAGTAATGCAGTGAGTTTAGTCCTCTTGGAAGGCACTGAATGAAGGTGTATGTTATGTATGCAATTATTGACTTGTTAAATTTTGGAATAAGTGCAGAAATTATACTGAATTAATTAATTTTTCGTCAGGACTACTAGAATATAATAATTTCGATAATATATAATGCCTTTTAATCATTAACAAATTACGTCACTGATATCACTCAGATCAGTACTATTTTAATTTCATAATCACAGTCATTTGAAAAGTCCGATATTTCCAATTTTCGCTTATAATAACATATCAAATAGTAAAGTATTGGACTTCGTTGAATGCTCATTAAAGCTATTAAAAGGTACTTTTTTGATGAATTTTGGGGTTTCTTATTCGTATAGGACCCTACAAAATTCACTAGAAAAAAAAGAGTTTATTAAATTTTATTTATTCAGTATTATTTATCCAGGAAGTAAACCAAACTGTAAAATGATCCTTAATTAACAAAAGAGACCATAACTTCTGGTTGAAGGAAATTTGTCCTGCATTTATAAGTTTCAAACAACTCATCAGAAATTTCTGTGAAACTCTTCTCCTACCAATTTTCTGATTATTTTTTCAAGCTCTGCCAACATCTTCGAACGTGCTATTCACGGAGAGAGTTTGGCATTTTATTTATTATGTTAAATTAGCGTATGGATGTACAGCAAAAGTGGTATTCACTGAATTTAATATTAAATAAACAAATTAATACGATAAATAAATAAGGTTTAGTTTAAATAAATTAATTTTAATAAATAAAGCAAATTTTTATAATCATAAATTAAATATAAAAACTGAGTACCGAGCCGAGTGAACGTGGTTCCGATAAATCTGTAACTGAATAAATCCCTGCTTTGGGCTTGAAGAGAAGCATGTACTACTGTGTCCAAAAATAATACCAATCTTCAATTTCAAATACCCGGGCATATGGAATTTCATTTTTTTTTTTTATGTTTTACGTTGCTGGCACTCTGATTGACATCTGTGTGAAATTTCACGTCGAAATACTCATAAGTGTTTGAGGTACGCTTGGTTTTGCGAGACGCTAAAACTGATTCCGGCGATTTTTCAAATGTCTGAATTCACTGAGCAAAGAACTTGCATCCAATTCTGTTTGTGGAAGCGTATAGGATGTCGCAGGCGGCATTCCTATATCGGAAAGAAATGTTTAGGTATGAACAGTTCAAAGAAGACAGAGAACGCGTTAAAGACGAAGAACCCTCTTGGCGACCCTCCACCTCAACCGACGAAGCTCACGTTCAAAAAATGAAAGATTTGGCGCTTGCAAACTGTCGATTTGCAATCAGAGACCTTGCTGATGATGTTGGAATTTCTAAAGGATCGGTCCATTCCATTTTGGGCATCAAACGCGTCAAATCTCGATGGGTACCAAAACATTGAATGCGGCAGCTCACACTGCATTGATTCTTCGTGACTTGTTCGCCAAAAATGAAACCCATAGCGTTCCACAACCACCGTATTCACACCGTGCGTCTTCTGGCTATTCCCTAAACTCCAAAGACTACTCCAGGGACACCGTTTTGAGTCGATTGAAGAGATTCAACGCGCACGCTTTGAAGGCCTTCCCTGCCGATGACTTTTTAGCATGCATTGAGGATTGGGTGAAAAAGTTGGCATCAGTGCATTGTGTCCGGAGGATTCCTTGAAGGCGATTGAAATAAATTTGAAGTATATATGAAGAGTTTTTGAAAAAAAAAAAAATAATTGGTCTTACTTTCTGGGCACGGTAGTATCTCCGATATTATTTTAAACACCGAAACTTTGCAGTGACATCCTTTGTCTCAGTTTCTACATCCATGCTTGACTCAACTCTGGAAGTCGCACACGAAAGCTCAATAACCACAAAATTTCCGTTTTCCTTATTCAACTGTAAAAAAATTGTTTCTAAAATTATCAAATTCATGTGTAACTACAAAAAGTATTCCTGGTTTGGACCGCGGTCGAACGCGTACCACACGTTATGCGATGTGCGTGTTCCGCAAGATTAATGACAGCGGGTCTGGTGGAGACAGACAAAGTGCAAAGAAAATGTTTCGTGATATTAGTGGAAGAAGCCATCCATCATTGCCCCTTTCTTCTTTTTTTTGTTTGGCTTTCTTCTGTTATTGTTTTTGTGTGCTGTCCATTGCTGCTTGGAAGCTGAATAGTTATATTTGGATAGCGTGCGATGCAACTCGGTTCATACATGAACGGACATGTCCTTTGCTGATGGGGTAATGGCGGGAGATGAAGTCACGTCTTAAATGGCATTGCATTTTCGATTTACGTATATAAATCTTTTAGGTAAATTGATATATTCTAATGAAGAACTCTATAAACAGTGGCGATGAAACGGAGAATCGTGTGTCCTATGTACTACTGATGTTTTTACGAAATTTCGTTGCTTACTACTGTGCCCAAAAAGTAAGACCAATTATTTTTTTTTTTCAAAAAGTCTATTTATTCTTCCAAATTTATTTCATCGCCTTCAAAGAATCCCCTCTGGACACAATGCACTTGTGGCAACTTTTTTTTTTTCCAATCCTCAATTCATGCTAAAAAGTCATCGGCAGGGATGTACTTCAAAGCGCGAGGCGATTCACTTTGAATCTCTTCAATCATTACGTAATCTTGTAATTAATCAATACGTATTATATACGCATTATACGCATCATACGAATACGCATTATACGTATGCCTATGTACGACGAGATTGTATGTAGCTAAATAAAAAAAAAAGAAAAATGAAATCTGCTCGGCAAATTTCTGCCGCCATCTCAACAGGCACGGGAAAATGTCAAAACTGATAAATATGAAACTTCAAGAAGAAGGAATGGATCAACGCACCACGAATACAGTATAGCCATTGAAATACAAATGTTTCAAATCCCAAGCCAAAAACATGAAAAGTGATTCAAAACCACACTACAAAACACTTCAAACAAACGCCAAATTCTCCAGAAAATTCCTGAGGATTAACGTTATTCAAGAATCATTTCAAGAGTTAAGGGGCCCAAATTGCCATTTTCCGCCGAAATTTGCAATGGAGTTTTATTTGCTTGCCCTTTATTTTCGGATGACGTCACAGACCCCTAACCAGAACAACATCATGTTCACACATGATAATATATCTTAGTATCCGCATAGATTATTTTGAAGATTTTTTTTTGACTCCGTTATTACTGAATTTTTCTTTTTATATTTAAAACATCAATCAGTTGATCTTTTTGTGCAACACCAATATACAACACGAGGCTTGCAGAGGTAAAGGGTAATCGATATATTTATTAGAATTAGAATTTATTTTATATTTTTAGAATTTATTTGAACAAAATTTATTGGTACGAATCGTAGAAATATAAATATAATTATGAGATATTTTAAAAAAAAACGACTCTCATTTGAAAATAAACAGCATTATGAGATATTATTAGAACGAATAGTAGAAATACAAATAAAAATAAAAAATGATTTGAAAATACAGCATTATGAGATATTATTAGAACAAAATGAGTAGAAATACAAATAAAATTTATAAAAAATGACTCTCATTTGAAAATAAACAGCATTAACAGATAATACTAGTTAGATGAACAAATTTAGAATTGGAACTCACCGAAGTGCACAACTGAATATAATTGATAAAGGACAGTTGTAATGCATATTGCTATGATTATGTAAAAAACTGTTAAATTACTAATAATACAAAAAAAAAAAACCTTATTTCAAATGAAAGGGAAAAGTGACTTTTTATAAAACCACTTGTTTTATCATCAGATGTCAGTAATATAGTCACACATTAACCTTAATGATTCTAATAACAAAAAAATATCTTGATGGACATCTACATTAATAAGAGAAATTTCCTATGAATACTGAATTTTGATTTAAATTTGATTAATACAAAAAGGTTTTAGTTAAATAAACTAATGAATATTCATGACAACAGACGTGTCAGTTATCAAAGCAGACTAGATCGAAGGTTGACCATTTCTCTTTAGAAAACATGGGTTTACCATAATATCATTTTTATGAAATGACTTATAAATGTTTATTGTCTAAAGTAATATTGCTATGATTGTATAAAAAAATAATGGTAATAGTAGTCATAATAATCATATAATACTAGTTAGAAGAACAAATTTATAATTGAAGCTTACCGTAAGCGTACAACCAAATGCAGTAGACAGAAAATGACAAGACTGTTGCATCATCGGCAAATGTGCTGAGTTTCACCTATCACTTTCTTCCAGAATCTTCATAAAGATTCTTTCTTGTATCATCGAAATTCGAGAACTTTCCTGATTTGATTGATTGATTGATTGATTCCTTTTGGTGTTATTTAGCCTCCGATATGACAGGGTAAATACAGTTGAAACTATGAAAATTGCCCAAAATATATTTATAAATATAATAAAAAAATTTTATCTAACAATCATAAGCAAATAAAAATAAAAATAGAAATTAAACTAAAATTTTGCGCTGACATTTTAAATCATTATTGGGAACGTAAGAATCAATCTCCTGGATTGCAGTATTTTCATGATTAACAAGCGTGTTAAAAATTTAACAGAGATGTATTTAAAAAAAAAAATCTTTTAAGGAAGGAATGTTAATAGCTTTATAGATATGAGAATTGCGCATGAACCATTTAGCAGAGGTCATTTGGCGGATAGTGATATTTTGTAAAGTTTCAAGCTTTTTTTAAATTAGATTTAGCTGAATAGGACCAGATCGGGTAAGCGTACGTGAGAACTGGTTGAAGCACAGCAGTATACTAAAGAAGAATTTTGTTATCTCTGGTCATGGTAGAATTTCTATTTATAAGTGAGTAGAGTTTTCTGAAGGCAATACAAAATTTAGTTTTGGTGTGCAGAAAATTGGGGATCATGAAATTCATTGCTGATTGACATAATTTCTAGAACAGAATTTCAATTTGCCAGATAAACGACAAATAAATAGGAAATAAAAATTAGATTATTGGAAAATAAATGAATAGAATAAATCCAAACGGGAGAAAATTTTAAATGAATAAAAGTGAAACAATTCATGTGAAAAAGATTAAATGTTTATTATGAATTACACATTGCAATGACTTCTTCTCACTGGAACAGGGAGCCTGATGGCCGAGTGGCTAACGCTCTGGAGCGGTTCGAGTTCGGCGGTGATGGGTGTTTGTAGTGGTTCGGAATCCATTTTAAACTGTAGGTCCCGGTCTGTTTAGTCTATTAATTAAATAGCTTAAATCTGAATTAAATAGCTTAAAATTAAAATATTGTTGGGAAAACTGTTGTTTTAATGTAGCTGGCAATACAGAGACAGTTCATCTTTAGGCCATGAGCAAGGGCTTCACCGCTTTTACACATTGAACACTACTCAGGGAGCACGCGTAACTTGAAGATAGGCTACGGACATGAGTGACACACTCCTCCCTCCCCCCGATCCTATTAGGACCGGGACCTATGACTTAAAGTGGATTCCGAACCACTACAAACATCCATGGCACCACCGGAATTGAACCCAAAATCTGTGGTACCTAGCGTCGGAGCGTTATCCACTCTGCCATCTCGACTAAAGACTACAAACTTTATTAAACAAAAAAAAAAAAATCAATAATATCAGATACATTAGTAAATCTAATGATATTTTCATTAATTTGGAAGTTTTGCTTCGTAAGAAAATATTTATGATGTTTGAAAGTAATTCAAGAAAAAAAAAGATTTCAAACTAATATACAGCATTTCAAATTTGTGTGTTTCAATTCAGAATGCTTCTGCAGGCTCTTCTTGCAATAGATTATTTCTACACGTAACCTCCTAGCAGTGGGTCCCTGCGGTGCCATGGATATTTGTAGTGGTTCTGATTCCACTTTTAAACTGTAGGTTCCTTTCTGTTTAGCCTATGTGCACAAGTTGACCGTAGAGCGACAAAAACCAAACCCTAGCAGTGGTTCCTATCCACTTTCTTACTATGTTTTCTTCCCAGTGTCAACTCTGCTTGCATAACGAATCGGATCTCGAACTGAAATCACATCATAAAAAGGGAGTTCCTGATGTAAAGTGACCCACCTCAATGGGACAGATCAAGATGGGCTTGGATACATTTAGATAAGGTGAGTTATTGCTTTGCAAATTAAAAATTGAATCATTTTGAAATTGAAAAAAATTCTGCTGTATGATGCATATGAAAACTTTTCTTGTACAGACCGTTGGTGCTCATCTTTTTTTTTTTTTTTTTTTTTAATTTAGATTATTCTAATAGTAGAAAAATAAATACGTTGGTAAAACTATTTATTACAAACTACTTTAACAAAGAAAGCATTGGCAGCTCTTTTTCTTAATAGGAATAAAATTTTATTAACATAAACCTTTCATGACAAAAATTGTGGCACGCGCATTGCAACGTGTATGGCATATGTGTACGAAAAAAATTCTATGCAGTTGCATATTAGATATTATTTTTAATATTTAGGGTTTTATATTTGTGTTTGTTTAATAAAATTATATATTCGTTGAGAATTAACTTGCTTCTGTAAGATTTTCATGTACTTGAGACTTTGAATCATGTTATTTATTCATTCGATAACAAATTTTTGGTAAATTTTAAATTTGATATCGGTTCAAATGGATGCCTGATACTTTGAATGCAGTCATTTTTCATATTTCTGTTAGCAAAACAATTTCAATAAACATATATAATTTTCATTTATGATCAATTGAATACTTTAAAAAGTAATGTAGTGCATCAATAAAACAATTATGTATTCCCGAAAGTTAGCTATTGTGAGATTGTATTTGTTCCAGAATTCGTAAATCTTTCAAGTTGATTAAAAAACATTTAAAAAATAAAAAAATCGAATGGCATATCTCAAACGTTGCGACAAATTTGATGATAGAATATATATACTAGTCCAGAGTCATTCATCCCCAGAAAGGAAATGCAGAAAAGAAATTTTAATAAGAAATGAACTCTGGAATTCAATCTAAGAAAATATTGGCTCTTTACTCTTTTTAGCCTTTTTACTGAAAATGCTTATCTAGTCGCACATTTGACGTGGACCTATCAAGGTTTGATTTCCCACTGAATGCTCTAATTTGCTGTCCCAATTTGTATAGGGTCCAATTTACTTAAAGTTGCAAGTGGGCCTTCTTTGAATGAGTAATTTTATAAAAATATCGAACATAAAAATCTTCGAATCTTTTTATCTTCGGAAATAAAAATCCATAGAATTCCAATTGATTTTTTTCTTGAAAAATCTCGTTTTCACTTGGAGAACGTTCTCACTTTGAAAATTGTATTTGAACTTGGAATACAGTTTTACATTATTTAATTACTTAACTATTAACATGCGAAAGAAATTTAACTAATTATGTATATTAAAACTTGTGATAGAAAAAAAAAAATTTAAATGAACCGATGGAAATGGCTTCTTGATAGAAATTAAATGAACCGACGAGAATGGCTTGTGATAGAAATTTAAATAAAATTTGTCATGGAAACGAAAAATAATTCTCCTTCTTATTATTTTCACAACACATATAATTTTATGAGTAAAAATAATAAAAAAAATATTTAAATTCATGTATGATCCCCAATTATTACACTATAAAGTTGCTCATGGAGTTCTGTAATTGAGTAGTATTATTAAGCAAGAAAAAAATAATGAAAATTTAATTTTTTTTTTTTCTTCTTTTTTAACTGTTCATTATAATTGCAAGAAATTAAAATGTCGATTCAAATAAATGTTGCAATCTAATAAATAATGATCAAAATAATGTTACAATCTTTCAATCATACATATGTATAAGAAACATAAGTATGATTGCAATTTTCGATGTATTTCAATAAGAAATGAACTCTGAATCATTGTATATATGATTGTTCTTTGTTAGTATGAAGTTTATTTTATTGTTTATTTATTTGAAGTCGGTCAGTTTTTAAAAATAAAACAAGGAAGATAAATAAAACTGTTTAAAAGGTAAAGTTCTTAAAAATTTAGCATCTTTCCCATTAGTTATTCAAAGATAGAGCTTTGGTAGAGAGGATCGATCATGCACTAATTATGAAATACATTGTTAGAATGGAACACAATAAATTGCGATTCACTAGATAAACACAGAGGGATTCTCATTAGCATTAGTCGCTGTATTCAATTCAACTCAGGTTAGTGCGAATCACTAATGGTTTGTTCACTTTATCCAACATTCTTACTAACAAGTTCTGCAGCAAATGGGCTCGAAAATGTTCGAGAAGTAATTTGCCTTTTTCAACAACATTTAATCTCCAGACCAAAAGGAGAATCGCAGAGAAGGCCAACACTGCTTTTGCAAAAACTTTTTGTTATGAAGAGACATCGTGGCTTGATAGAAAACTATTTGAAATCAGCTTTTACATACATGAGCAAATTAGATGAAGTCATTTTCGAAAAAGATTAGTTGAGAAATTGAAAGTTTTCATTCAATTTAAATAATAAAGAAATAATATCTCAGAAAAAAAAATACAGTTTTCGATTTTTGTAAATTCTAGAACGTCATTTAAAGTTGATGCATTCAACACATTTCTTTCTTGAATTCAATGTTCAATTTTCTTTCAATTTTTCCAAAGTGAAATATATTATATTTATTAAATCTTAAATATGACTTAAAAACTAAAAAGCAAACTTAAAAAAATGTTTCAAGTTAAAGATGCATCGAACACATTTATTTACGATTTTTCCTGAATTCTGATGTTAATTTTTTTCAATATATATTTCCAAAGTGTATATATTATATACATATACATGTGTCCATATTATATTTATTAAATATTAAATATTGCGACTTAAAAACTAAAGTAAACAAAAAAAAAAATGTTTAAGGTTAGTGATGTATTGAATACATTTGTTTTCGATTTTTTTCTGAATTCCGATGTTCAATTTTCTTACAATATATTTTTTCCAAAGTGAAATATATTACGTTATTTATTAAATCCTAAATATTACGACTTAAAACTAAAGTAAACTTGAAATGCTTGTGATATAAAATTTCATTTTTATTTTCCTCTACCACATTTTACATTCTAATCGTGTATAGAATGGAATCTTTATTGCAATAGGCACTCAGCAAATAATAGAAAAGCATACAATCTATTTTCACTATTTAATGAAATAAATAAAAACAATGTTGATAAATAGTATATCAACTTCAATAAAATGTTACAGATTTCATTTGAGGAAATGAAACAATTCAGAAGAAACAATGCTTAATTAGTCAACATATGAATTATAAAATTTAAGAAAACTAATGAAACTTCTTCCTCCAATAAAAGTTCATTATGTAGTGTACTAAAGAAAGTGTCGAGGAAATACATTACGCCAAAAAGAATACAAACAACCTAAAACAAAAAATAACCAAATATTATTCAATATTTTTTATCTTCTTTATTTTCATATTTACAGCCGTCTATTTCGCTTTTTCAATACTTATCTTTCCAATAAAAAATTTTCTTCCTGCGAAACATATTTGAAATTTTTTTTTTTTGTGCCCAAGGTAAGTTTGTGCATGTAATTAGCTTTTTTTAACATCCAGACGAAAAGAAAAAGAAAATTTCTAGATAAGCCACTTTAAACATTAAAAGTTAGGCTTAATTAGGTGGAGCTTCTTTAAGATTAATTAGTAAAAAGAACACACACACACACAAAAAAATCAAATTTTATATCTAGCTGCTGTTCTGGCCTTTGCCAATTACAATGACGTCCAGTATTTATTGAATCGATATAATTAAGCAAATTAATCGCCTTGCAATGAATTAAATCGTTATCAGTCGATCATTTTTCAAATTCGTTAATTTAATTAAGTGGAATGGAATATTTTTCTTAACCCTTGTCAACAGAGGCAGTGAAAGTCACAGTTGCAGAGCTCGGTATGTTGCAGGGAGTTAAATATCCCTTCGGATGGTAGCTGAAAACTCATTAGTAGGGGGAGTCATTAATATTTGACAACTGGCAGCAGTGAATTAGAACGGAACAGTTTCCAACACGGGTATAATTTAAGGTTATGGACTCGTGGATTAAATAACTTTCCCAATAACTCTGAAACGGTTCGAAATGTTGAACTAGGGAAAACGACAGAACATTTCATCGTAGTTATGGACAGAATTCTCGTATTGAAAGATTGAATGGGTAATCATGTTGCCCTTTTAAAATTGAGATTCCAAAAACATAAGACATCTTTTAAAAAAAAAAAAAAAAAATCAACTCGGGAAATAAAGAAAATTTAACGCAGATTGCTTTTTAAATAAAAATAAAACTAAGTTTATTTTATTATTTATTTAATTTTATATGATTGTCGTTTAAAAGAAATGGAAATCTGGTACCTAAAAACAAATAGCACAAAAATGTTCTAAAACATTTTATGTTCTTAGAATCAACATTTTGTTTTGTATTTAGCTTTGTTGGGGTTCGAAAACATTTCATTCCTTTGAATGATTTTAAATATCTTTTATATAAATTGTTACTACAAATATACTTTAAAAAAAATGTTAAGTATTTAAGTAAATTGGTAAAGTGGATGGATTAAGTATTTAAGTAAATTGGTAAAGCTAATAAGTAATAAAAAAAATTTTTTTTTTTTTTTTTTAAAGTCAATTTCTACTTTTTTTTTTTTTTTTCACTCTATTGCAGAAAAGTCCGTTACAAATAAAGTTGAAATTTTCCTCTCACACCTGGCGCCTTCTATTGGTAGATACATGCGACTTAAATCTAAAAAAAAAAAAATAAACTTAAATTGAATGAATGAATTAATATTTGAAAAACTGTATTAACATGAAGTGTCAAGTTTTGAAAAAATGTATTTGAACTTGAGTGGTGGAATAAAAAGTATTTTATGAACGATTGAAAATTTGAACAAGATATATAAATATACATAGGGAGAGTCTGAATTAATAGTAGGACTTGAAAATCAACTCGAGAAATAAAAATATTCAACGCAGATTGATTTTGAAGTAAAATAAAACTATGTTTATTTCATTATTATTATTATTTTTTTTTATGATTGTCATTTAATAAAAAAACAAGTAATATAAAAAAAAAAAAAATTTTAAAGTCAATTCCTACTTTTTCACTCTATTGCAGAAAAGTCCTTTACAAATAACGTTGAAGTTTTCCTCTTGCATCTGGCGCCATCTATTGGTCGATACATGCAATTTAAATCTAAAAATTTTAATTAATCAATTAAATTTAATGAATGCATTAATATTTGAAAAATTGAATTAACATCGTCATCCACTACAAGTTCAAAAATATATATTTGAACTAGAGTGGATGAATAAAAAGTATTTTAGAGAACGATTGAAAATGTGAACAAGATATATATAGGGAGAGTGTGAACCAATAGCAAGAATTTAAAAATCAACTCGGGAAATAAAAATATTCAATGCAGATTGCTTTTAAATAAAATAAAAATCAAGTTTATTCCATTATTATTTATTTATTTTTTAGGTTTGTCGTTTAATAATAAAAAAAAAAAAAAAAAATGGAAGTCTGATACCTAAAAATAGAAGAAAAAAAAAAAAAGCATAAAATGTTCTAAAAACATCTTACGTTCTCAGAATCGACAGGTTTTACCTTTATATCAGATATCATTTAGGTTTGTTGAGGTTGAAAACATTTCATTACTTTTTGAATATTTTTTGCTACTTCAAATATATTTTAAAAGAAATGCTAAGTATATAAGTAAATTGGTAGGGTGTGTGCTAATGCTAAAAAGTAGTATAAGTAGTTTTGGTCAACAAGAAATGACTATAACAATGCATTTTCAAAATAATTTAAGTTCCGATTTAAGCTTTGATGCAGTCTAAGAACATTTTATATTAGAAGCAATTGGAATTTTCAAATTAATTTTACTAATGATTTTTTTTATTTAATAATATTTTTTATTAAAACATTATGTAACACTTTTAATAAAAAAATAACTTTGTAATCATAATTTAATAAATTGTTTCTTCAATACGTCGAAAACATAGCATTATCAATCCTTACAGATGTACATGTTTGTCATAGAAAATAATAAAAGTAATGTTTTAATGAAAAGTTTACTAAAAAATATCAAACGTTATAATATATTTTGAAAACAATAAAAGTGCAGAAATTTTTCAATACAGTTCAAACTAAAATTTAAAAGATTAGCTATGATAAACAACAATTCATAATGATAAACAACACATCTTGAATGAATGTAACGAAAATTTTGCGAAAAGTTAGAGATTGATAACAAATTCAACGAGGCTGATAGTAAAATTATATGAGGTTGATGATAAATTTTATAAATTGTAAATCATGACACAGTTATAGGAAAAATATTACTATTAATTTAAGATAAAAAAAAAAAAATCAGGGAGGGCGAAATGTGTATTTGCAATCTTAACATTTGCCAAAGAGGTGAAAAAAATTGATCACAGTTAGAAATGTTTTTATAAAGTCAAGTTGATAACTATCTTTTATCTGAAACTCTAATCCTGGCGATTTTCATTCGTTAATACACATCTATGTCTTCATTCGTAAAAGTCCGGCCCTCGTCCACCACTGCCATGTTTCTTTGCTGTTTCTCAAGCCTCCCTAATTTCTTCTATGATCCATCTGCAATATGACTCTCCAGTTCTAGGAAATCTCCCACAGTCCTCTCCTCTGCCTTGGCAGTGAGTACAGCCGAACAATGTTAAAAAAGAAAACTCTAAAAAAAACAGCAAACTCTACCCTGCATTCACAAACTTTTACTTCCGATCTTCAGTTTCAAATGTTGCTTCGTATGTTTTCTGTCCTTGAAGCTTTTTATTTTTGTGTTTATATATCTATATTTTCTATTTATTTCCATTATATCTCTGTTTATATTATGTCTACTGGGGCTTGAATGGCCGCTCGGTACCACAGGTTTCGGGTTCGAGTCCGGGCGGTATGTCTGTAGTGATTCGAATCCCCTTTAAGCCGTAGGTACCGGTCTAATAGGATCGTAGAGCGCTGCGGGGGCATTGTTACCCGCGTCCGTGGCTTATCTACAAGTGACACGCGCCCCCTGGGTAATGCAAAGTGAGTAACGTCTGTGCAGCGCTTGCCTTAAGGCATCAAAACCAAGCTGTCTAAGTGTTTGCCAGCTGCATTAGAAAAAAAAAAATATTATGCCTACTATGTATTTACCTATTTATGTACTTCTATTATGTATTTTTATATTGCTTATATTTGTCACCTCCTAAGTTAGTCCCCCTCACTCAAAGTGCTCTGCTTTCGACAAATAGTACTTTTACATGGTAGTTCTGTAGGACTGATTTCTATGAAACTCTCTGGAGCAAATGTTCACGAAGGCATTTAATGCCAGATATTTTAAGGTTTCTTGCCCGTGTAACATAGGACATTATGGTAATATAATGCTAATTGTCAATTTTAGCATTTTCATCTTTGTCTTTGAGAAAACTGCATAATCCAGTGGAGTAATATGTACCCAAAGTAAGTTGGGTAATAAGATTGTTTTAAGTGGATTGTTAAGATTATTAAGATCGTATTGTTTAAGTTGAGCAATAACTTATAATGCAAAATATCCATTGCGTAAATAAGCAAAATGTTTGTGACGCAATAATCTTAAAACTGTGCGTAGCTTTTCAAAATCATGGAGCAGTTTTCAAAATTTTGATCATTGGAAACGTATTATCTTCGAAAATAAAAATAGAAAATTTACGAGTAGATTGAAATTTAAATACAATAAAACGTTCATTTCGTTGTAATTTATTTTCATTAAAATTCAAGTTTCAAAACATATAAATAATTAGCATATAATAATTTTGATATTTTAAGGGAATTTATAATTTTCTATGGGTCTGTATTCATTTCATGATGTAATACTTCTCAAAATGATTGTTAATTTTTTTTTTTATTCTTCGTTTGAATTATTTTAAAAAATATCTACAATTTTATTATTTTCAAACTTTATTATCAGTCTCATATAACTTTATTATCAGTCTCGTTTAATTTTATTACCAGTCATAATTCGGTAAAATTGTCATTGTATTCATGTCATGATTTACAATTTATAAAATTTATTTTCAACCTCATATAACTTTATCAGCCTCGTTTAATTTATTATCTAAAAATTTTTCATTACATTCATATCACTGCGATTTACAATTTATTAAATTTACTATACAAAATTATTATAGTAAAAAATTATCTAAATTATTATTAATTAAATATATTATTTTCTATGAAATTTAAAGGAATTTGTGTCACGGATAATGGTGATAGAATTTAATCGGTACAGGGCACATTAAAGAAAAAGACGAGAAATTTTTATATTTTCAAGCCAAAAATATGTGTATGGTTTATACGTTGACTGTTTTGCCATCATTTTTAAATGTAATGGCATTTTTTAATGTAGGCTGGTTCACTCTGAACCAGCCTACATTATTTTAAATTGACCGATTTGACTTCCCACTACCTCCATCCAAACGATGCACCTCTTATATAGGTGTGTATTTTATATCGATCCTATCATATATCGATCAAATAGGAAGCATCTGAACTGGAAAATTTTCAGCCATTCCGTTCGTTGTTTCGTCAACAACGAACAAAATCGCACAAATGGCGATTATCATTTGTGCTATCTTATAAATAATATTCTAGAACAGGGGGCCAACCCAAATGATCTTGCGGGCCTCTTTTGAAATGCATCAGTGCCGCTTCCCGCATGTAAAATCGTACATCCCCCTATTAGATTTAGACACACTGTAGACATTTTTTTGGAGTGAAAAATTGAAACAGGAGGAGTTATTATTACTGTGTTTAGTATTATTCTTACATGTAAACATGGATAATATAATAATGAGATTAAACGCACATTATATAAAGAAATATATAACACTCAAAATGAAAGATAAAAATATATAAATATAAACGACATAAAAAAAAAAAAGTGAAATCATTAAAAAACATTTATTTTACGAGTGCGATGTGCTTCTCCACTCTTCCTCTTAGCTTTTGCAAATTGATTTCAATTCTCAATTTGGGTATTTGCACACCGTAATGGGTGTTGCAGGTCAGCGTTTGAGCGTGTTTTACGTAAAAAGAAAAGTGTCACAGGTGTAACTTGAACGAAAAGCGCTAATAACTTCAACTAATAGTCTGGTTTGCTCTGCTATCAGCATTGCGTATCTAGGGATGGTTAGTGCGTCACTGAGGTGATTAGATGTTCCTAGATGTGCGCCCATCGTGATTTCGCAGAAAATAATTGAATCTTTCTGCCAAGTCATAACAGTAAACTGAAATAAAACTGGCACTATCTGTCCTATATTCGCAAGTGCACACGCAATGTATTTTTTCAATACGTTGTTTTTCACTACTTTGTCCATTATAAAATAAATATATTTTGTAAAAGTGGGATACATCTGACTGGCAGCATGCGGCCCGTGGGATGAACAAATGATTTTTTTTTTTTTTTTTATTATCTTTTTTTAGATTCGTTCAATTGATGAGAAATCTTGCATAACACTTAGAAGGAATATGATGTTAGTGACATCAACACATTAAATAAAAGATTCGAAACCTTTTAGTATTAAATTATAGCTAATATTTTTTGTTAGGTTAGCCAGGTTGTCTAGCCAGCTTATGTTATTTTCTGACACTTTACATGTAATAAATCTAAGTTAAAAAAATTTAACGACGTTTTAAATTAAAATTTAAGGTATATTTATAAGCAGTGAAAAGAAAATCAATATTAAAATACTCAATTTACAAATCTGTTTTAAAAATTGTGAAATCCAATACAAGTGATTTCACAACCTGTAATAATGGAAAAGGTCAAACCTGCTTCCATTTTAACATTATCATTTCGATCAAATCCAACCTTTAAAAGTAGCCAAGCCCAAACCCAAAACGTCGCCAAGCTGCAAAGGCTCTCTTTCCTCCCTCTAGCAACCCGTACTCGCAAAACCGTCAATTCAGACCTTGATGGACAATCGCAGCGAGGACGCCATTGGTCCGCTTATCCTGGCCATTTGTGACGTCAGAGCTCCGCCTTCAAACAATAGCTAAACGACGAAAGCGCCCTCTCGGGACGCTACTTTAACCACTTCTCGTCAAAGAAAAGGGAATAAAAAATAAATAAAAAAGGGGAAAAACTAACCGGAGGTTTTTCTGATTCTTTTTTTTTTTGGGGTCGAGCTTTTTATTAAGCTCTCCTCTGAGGGATTTTGGTCTTTCGAGTTATGATTCGAGTCGGATTGGAGATGAAATATATTTCATTTGGTTTAAACATGAATAGAGATTCGACTCAATATAAGAGGTTGTGCTTTCCTTTTTTTCTTTTTTTCCCTGTAGAGGGCAGGAAATTTTTGTCTTTAAGGGCAGAAGTGACTTTGGCTTCTAGATTGTTTTTGCAAGCAGACATTTTTTGTTGCTTTGTTATTTCAGTGGACAGCTCTATTTCAAAATGCTGACTCACCAAGGTTTTTTTCTGGGATAAAAATGTAAATCAGTGTTCTTTCAAGTAGAATTTTTTTTTAAATGGATGCTAGAAAATTAAACCATTTAAAATAATATTTTTCCCTTAGTATATTAATATTTAACAATCTTAAACTTTTTGTGAATAGAATTATAGAGAATAAATAAATGCGATGAATTATTTTTAAGAGTAAGTTAAAATTTTTTATTGTTTAAAATTAAAAATCTACATGAAAGAATCAAAAATAAAGATGCATAATTTTAACCTACTCTATAAAATAATTTAAATTGGATCAGTTTTAGCGTCTCACAAAGCCAAGCGTAACTCAAACACTCATGAATAGTTTGAGGTGAAATTTCACACAGTTACCAAGGACAGTACCAGCAACCTAAAAAAGAAAAAAATTGAAATTATTATTATCCTGAAATGTGGAGGAATTAAAATTAATTAATTTATTTTTTAGCGAAAATAAGCAAATTATTATACGCTTGTTTAAATCCATTGTTTTTTCTTTCAAATCATAATGTATAATATTTATTTAAATTTTTTCAAGAGCAAATAATTTTTTCCCCAAGTATTTAATAGTAAACTTCTCAAACAAAAGAAACATTTAAGAACTAAAATGTTACGATCCTAAAATAATTTTCCTTTCACGTCATCATCGAATTTCATTTTTGAGGGGAATTAAATTAATTAACAAACTAAAAAAACTGTTTTAAAAAATATTTACAACCGTAGAAAAAAAGAGTTTGGTTTAGTCAAGTGTTACTGACAAGACAGTGTAAATATGTTACATAATTATTTTTATTCGTTTTTTTTTCTAATATGATAAACCTGGATACAAAATATAAAAATAAAACTTTTTATATTTTTCAAAAAATATAATGTATTCTAGATCACTGTTTATGATAGGCGAAGAAAAATTAAAGATAATATTGAAAAAAAGTTTTTGAAGAATTTAACAAAGAAAATAAATACATGCTTAATAGATTGCAGATTAATAATGCATGAACTTTACCTGTGAACTAAAAATAAAAATTAGATAAACTTAAAAAAAAAAAAGTAAATAATCCATTAATTGTTTAGTCATACATAAAATGTTTTATTCTGCGTATTTCTGTTTCTGAAGTGTTCTTTAAGGTAAACAATCACCTTCAAATGACGATTTTCGAGGAAAAAAAATTCGAGATTTTTATTTTGAGTGTTTTACTTTTTTAAAGTTCAGATCTTTAACTATTGAAAACAGTTTATAGTTTGTTTTTCATCATTAGAATTCCAAATATAGCTGTTTCATCACGTGCTATTAGAATGCTAAATTTATGTATTCAGAGCTTGTTACACCTACGATAAAAGTCAGAATTTCATTTAATACTTAAAAAATTATAATAAGTACATGATATATATGCACTGAACTAAAAGGTTTTCAACGTATTATATGCAAATTAAATAAAAAATGCAAATCATAATTTTTTTCTTTAAAATAAATTCAGTACTTTCAGAGTTAGATAACCTTAAATAAAGGTGTTTTCTATTAGTCATTTTAAAATAAAAATGAAAAGGAACTTATTTTTAAAATTTCAAACAGCCCTTCTTATTTATCTGGCAAAAAAAAAAGAAATAAATCAGGGGGGAAGTGGGGGGATTAGAATTCTGAAAACATTTTCCTTAATGATCCAATTTGAAAACTTTATTCAGAATTTATTTTTAATTGAATACAATAGTACATTTTTTTTTTATTTTTTAATTATTCTTTGCAGCAATAAAAAAGAAATCATTTCGAAAACTGCCCTCTATTTGAATTGTCTACCCTTTATTCAATTAGAATTGAGTTAGTGATATTTTCGTTAAAAAAAAAATTACTTTGTCTTTTTTTTAAATGACTTGATTAATTCCGTGCACACATGATAGATATAGGTCTACCTCTTTTCAAGTAAATATATTTTGCATATTCTTTTATTTAGGAGTATTTATGTAAAGTAAAAAAGAGATTTTTTTTTCAATCGACTTTGGCCAAATTTTAGAAAAAAAAATTTCCATAAAACCTTATTTGCAAATGTTGACTTAAACTTAGTCGGTTACTTTTATGGTTTATTCAGTATATTGCGTATAGGAAAATATTTTTAATTAAAAAATAAAATGTAGTTAAATATTTTTAACATTTATGATTATAGAATTACATTTTAATAAGTCTTCGTGCTAAAAATTTTAATAAATTTTAAACACCGACACGAAACTGAATTCATTTTTAACGAATTTTTAATTTAAAAGTGGAATAAGGTTTTCTCAGCGATAAAAAAGAAAACATTTCGAAAACTACCCTGTATTTGAGTTGCCCTATTTTTTTTGAAGACTGCGCAGTTTTGCGCTACAACATAGTGCACAGCTGCCTTCGCCCATAATTCTCGCTTAAATATTCACTTTGCAGCTATTGTTCTGGGGACACTGGGGTGTTCGTAATTATTTAAAATCAATTGACATGGTTTGTTTTTCCGAAAGTGAGTTTGACGATTGAAATAATAAATAATTAAAATAGATATGCTGTTGGAACGGGCTGTTTTTAGTTGTTTTTAATCAAAAGTTCTATTGTGTTTAAATGAACTTAATTTCAATTCAGTATTGCAGTTAAAATAAAAAACAAGTAATGTAAAAAAAAAAAAAAAAAAAAAATCTACTTTTTTTTTCACTATGTTGCAGAAAGTCCTTTACAAATAATTTTCATTCATTTTTTTTTTAAGTTTATCTGGCGCCACCTATTGATAGATACATGCAACTTAAATCTAAAAAAACTAAAATAAATTCATTAAATTTAATTACTGATTTAATATTTGAAAAAATTGTATTAACATCCAGTGTCCTCCACTACAAGTTCAAAAAATGTATTTGAACTGAAGTGGATGAATAAAAATATTTTATGAACGATTGAAAATTTGAACAAGATATATATAGGAGAGTGTGAGCTAATAGAAGGAATTGAATAAAGAGAAACACACTAAAATTTCCTTAAAAATTGTATTTCGAACATAACAACTTTTAAGTCCTTACAAAAAAAAGAATCAAACGTAATTTTTAAAAATATTTTCAATTTTTCAAAACAGATTTTTATAATTAAAAATAAAACTCTATTGTCAGAAATGTGTTTGTTAAAAATCACAAATCCTGAGGGTCAGCATAGTGCTTCATTAAGTAGGATGAGATAAAAAAATAATTTTTTTGTTTTAGTGTTTAAAATTTATTAAGATTTTTAGCACGAAGACTTATTAAAATTTAGTTCCACGATTATAAATGTTAAAAATATTTAACTACATTTTATTTCTTAAATTAAAATATTTTCCTACAAGCATATTATACTGAATAAACCATAAAAGTAACTGACCAACTTGAAGTCAACATTTGCAAATAAGGTTTTATGGAAATTTTTTTCTAAAATTTGTCAAAAGTTGATTGAAAAAAATCTGTTTTTCATTTTACATAAATTTTTCTTAATTAAAAGAATAGGCAAAGCATCATCACTTACAAAAAGATAGATATGTATACATGGAACTAATCAAGTCATTTAAAAAAGACAATAAAAGTATTTTTTTAGCAAAAATATTACTAACTCAATTCTAATTTGAATACAGGATACACAATTCAAATATAGGGCAGTTTACGATTTATTATTTTTTTTTTATTGCTGCGAAGAATATTTTTAAAAATATGAAAAAATGTTGTATTGTATTTAATTGAAAATAAAATTCTGAATAAAATTTTTAAAATTCGATCATTAATGAAAATGTTTTTAATAAATTCCTAACCCCCCCCCTCAAATTGCAAGTAAATAAAAGGCCTGTTTGAATTTTTAAAAGTGAATTCCTTTTTTTTTTTAAATTTTAAAATGACTAATAGAAAATACTTTTATTTAAGGTTATCTAAATCTGAAAGTACAGAATTTATTTTATAGAAAAATATATGATTTCCATTTTTTATTTAATTGGCAAACTTCTGGTCAGTTGTCATAAAAGGAAATATGACATAATCGTATTAAAAAAAAAAAAAATTTTCTATGATGCATAAAAATTAACGTTTTTTTTTTAGTACAGATTGAGTTAAATAAAGACTTCTCCTTTAAATGTAGCGGTGCATGGCTCTTGGCAATTAGTTTTCAGAATAAGGATTGTTTGAAAAAATGTGTCGTTCGATTTCGAAATTTAGAACATGTTACACAGTTCGCATTATGAAGGAAACCTTGTTATTATGGCGATTTATTTTCTTTTTTTAAAAATAATTAAGAAAATAATATTTGTAGAATAAGAAAGTAATAAAATCTAAATACTAATCTAAAAATATAAATCTAATATAATAAGTCTAAATACCAAGAAATAGAAAGATAAATTTCTTTTGATTGAAAAATTCTGAGAATTCATTCAGAATTTAATGCGTAAAAATGAAAATCATTTAATTCTCAAGATAAAATTGGGTTTCATATTGTACTTCTGTTAACATTTTTATTTACACGTGGAAAAAATTTTCATTTTTTAAAAATGAATTTTGAAAAACATGTGTTAATTTTTGGGAAAATAAATTTAAGAAAGAATAATTAATAATAATTTATTTTAAATAATAAACATCTACATTAATAAAAATGAAATATGAAAAAACTCAATAGTCACGGGAATATACTAAAGTTATACTGTTTCTATTCGGCTCTATAATATTGCTGTATACTGTTGTTGTTGTTGTTGTTGTTATACTGTTGCTGCTATACTCTTGGTAACTGGGGTACCGATTACGGAGTACCCAAGGGGATAGACCTCTTAACCTCCTCGTCTTAATTCATAGATATATTTACAATTATAGTTGGCTGCTTAAGGTTAGTAAATATGAATAAAGATAAATTTTCTACAAATTAAAATTAAAAAGTAGTAAAAATAAATAAAAGTAAGATACAAAATAAAAAATTAAAATGAAAAGAATTTAAGTTTAAAATTCTGCACAATTGGTGAATCAAAAAGACATCGTTTTATGTCTACATTATTTCCGTAAATCAGCCAATGATGTGTTGAAACAAGTCATTATTACCGTCTGAAAGATTGTTATGAATTTCCGTAAACACTTTTCCCAAATAAATAATTTTCATTTCACATTATTAATACTGTTTGCAGCAGACTCGTCTCCGCAAAACGAGCTCATAAATTACCTCATCGTATTTGAAGGAAAAGAAGGTTCAAGAAATCCATGTTTGAAAACTTTTGTTTTAAGAGAAAGAAAATTGCGCTTAAAGAGAAAAATTTTCTAACTAAACTATTATTAGGGTTACAAATTTGTTAACACTATATGAAATGTGTTCGGATTTTATGAGTTATCTATAAAGTTTATTCACGACAAAGCCTTAATTTTTTTGCGATATATCGTAGAGGGAAAATTTTTATTACTATTAATTTTTGTAATTATAAAACTTACTGTAGTAAACATTTTTAAAGTACATATCACCCTCATAACTTTTAGAAATAAATAGATAAATAAAATTTTAAACAAATGAATAAAATTTTAAATAAATACAAATCTATGCAAATTTTCTTTAATTTCTAATATGCAATTAATGTTAAAAAAATGAAAATTATTTATTCCAATCATTAAACAAAATATGAAATATAATTTTTTATTTTGTTTTTAATAACGATTTATTTGATAGGAAAAAAAGTACTACACTGGATGAAATTAAAATGAATTTTAATGGACGTTCTATATTCTATTTTCATCGATCTTTTTTTATTTCTAATGCAGCTGGCAAAAAACTTTCATTGTGGAATAATCGCATTCGTATCTACGCAAACAGGCAAATAGAAACTGTGCTTACAATTTTTATCACAATAGTATTGCTATTTCGATAAAAATGCTCTTGAAAACGAACTTTACAGCTTTAGTCGAATATCATGTGAATCGGATTCTATGTTTTTGCCATGCTGGAAAGAGGCGCTGGGACACATAGATCCGCACAATTAGCCACTTGGGCGACATTCATTAGTTAGCGTGGCCGTGTTTGGCTAAGGACGCGACAGATACACCGAAGGGCAATATTGGGCGAGCTTCAACATTCACTGCAGCACACTGGATTTGAATATTCCGTGTGAGGTGTCCTAATGGTCCTGGGATTAAAACCAGAGATGCACTACTACAGGAAGGAAGGAGAGATTTGGATCCTAATTAAAACTGCATACAATAATTGAGTAGTGATAATAATTACTGATAATAATTACTCAATTATGAATGATTACTCAATTATTGAATAACACTCAATTATTGAATAACAATTACTCAATTATTGAATAACAATTACTCAATTATTGAATAACAATTGCTCAATTATTGAACAACAATTACTCAATTCAATTAACAATTTCAATAATTGAGGACATGATTTTATAATAGTTGTTACAATTTAGAACAAAAATATAGATACAATTACTCCAACATCCTAATGGATAAGGGCAATCTACTGAGGTACATAAAATGTATGAAATAATTAAAAATCAAATCCATTAAAACTTTTTGTAATCGTGTTTCCAGTGAAAAATTACTAATTTCTTATAAATTAAATTTATAATGACTTATTTTCTTAAGTTAAATCTAAATATTGAATTGTATCTTTCATATTAAATTTTAAGGGCCTGATGGCCGAGTAGCTGGCGCTCGGTACCACAAGTTTAGGGTTCGAGTCCCGGCGGTGCAATGGATGTTTGTGGTGGTTCGCGCAGCGCTTACCTTAAGGCATCGAAGACAACTGTCTTAGTATTTGCCAGCTGCATTAGAACAAAAATATAAAAAAGGCAATTGCTCCAAAATCCATAATGGATAAGAGAAATCTACTGAGGTAACTACTGAAGTTCAATCTACTGAGGTAGATTTCATATCTACTGAGGTAGATTCATATCTACTGAGGTAGATTAGATATTACTGAGGTAGATTTCATATCTACTGAGGTAGATTTCATATACTACTGAGGTAACTACTGAGGTTCAATCTACTGAGGCAGTTTTCGTACGATAAAATATAGAAATATATGGAATTATTAAAAAACAAATCCAGTAACAATGACTAATTTCCTTTATAGTAGTTTATTTTCTAAGTTATATCTAAATATTGAATGGTATCATTCATATTAAATCTTATGAAAATTTGGAGATTTATGTTGTTCTAATGCAGCTGGCAAACACTTGGACAGTTGTCTTGGATGCCTTAAGGCAAGCGCCGCACCGACGTTACTCACTCAGCACTACCCAGGAGGTGCGTGTAGCCTGAAGATAGGCTACGGACGCGGAGTGACAATACCTCCGTAATGCTCCACGATCCTACGATTTAAAGTGGATTCCGAACCACTACACACATTCATGGCACCACCAGGAATCGAACCCAAAACCTATGGTACCGAGCGGCAGAGCGCTAGCCATCCATCCATCAGGCCCCTAATTAAAAATCAAATCCAATAAAAACTACTAATTTCTTTTATAGTAAATTTATAATGGTTTATTTCTAAGTTAAATCTAAATATTGAATTGCATCATTCAGATTAAATTTTATGAAAATTTCGAGATTTGTTTACGCCAAAATTTCTGGAATTTTATTATTTTTTTCCTAATAATGAAACAAATTTTTTTATTAAAAAAAAAAAAAAAAAAACATGGAGAGTTTAAACTCTTGTTCAATCCTAAACATCTGGAAGAACTGGAATCGGGACCAGATTTTCCCATAGACTAAGTAGGCTTCGGCCTAGGGCCTCAAGGTCAAGTGGGGCTTACATTCAAATTGTTATCAAAATTAGAATGACGCTATTCAAAAAACAGTACACACTGAAACACCGAATCAAAAATAAGGAGAAATTCTACACATATGAATAATAAGCAAACATAATAAGTAATTTACAAACTTAAAAATGGGAGGTGAAAGGGTCTCATAAGTGGAATAGCCTATGACCTTTTTTTCATTTAAATCCGGCCCTGTCTGGAATCCCTTTTAATATTAACACATCTTAAAAATCACACTTTTATCCAATACCCAAGACACCCTCCCAAAAATAAAACCAATAAGAACACCACCCACACAACACACAACGGAGAGACAAATAAAAATCCCAACGACAGGCTATTTTATTCACACATATTACGCATATTACTCTCATTACATATCCTTCCTGTCGAAAAGTGGGACTATAAATAGCGCCACCCGTGGCAGGTCTCGGAAACTGCTCGGGTCAAAGTTATGTTTTTCTACTTCCACAAACTTGGGATGTGCCGAACATCTGTTTTTCGGCGCGGGAAATGGGGATGAAATAAAAAAAAAAAAGGAGGGGGTTGTACGGGTTGGTGTTGGTTGGGTGCTATTTCGGAAACGACAGCGTTTATGGGGGAATGGTATATGGAGGGTGAAATTGGGTGCAATGTTTTGCAGCCGTTCTCTCACCCCTTGCCTAGCTTTCTAAACTTTTTGCAAAGCACGCCCTACATTGCCCCCGATATTTGGCGAAGAAGGATTAGAAAGTCGCATCTTTGTATGTATTTACCAACATGTATTTTTAAAATTTAATTATGGCGATTTATTTATTTTTTTGGCGACTTTTTCCCAGCAAAATTCGATATAGAATAGAATTTACAACATATATATATATATATATATATATATTATATTTTTAATTTAACTATACTGTGTCATACACATCTGCATGTACACTGAATAAATTATCATGTTTGTAATTACGTTGCAGCAAATGTCAACAATTGTTTTATGCTCACACTGTATTTTAATGTCGAAGCCCTGAATGGCCGAGTGGCTAGCGCTCTAGCGCTCCGTACCACAGGTTCCGGGTTTGCGCTCATGTTGGAGTTCACAAAACATGGATGTTTGTAGTGGTTCGGAATCTACTTTAAACCGTAGGTCGCGGCTTAATAGAATCGTAGAGTTACTCGCGTCCGTAGCCCCTTGAGCTGTGAGTAACGTCGGTGCAGAGCTTGCCTTAAGGCATCAAAGACAACTGTCTAAGTGCTTGCCAGCTGCAGTAGAAAGAAATAAAATATTTTAATGTTATGATAAAATCATTAAATAAATTCTATATGGAATTTGTTTCTGCCCAAATCGTCCAATGTCGCCCTAACAATATCTCGAATAATATATTATAGCTGCAATAACAACATATAAAAACGATTGTAATAACAACACATTTCTTAAGCAGTAAACTAAGTGAATAATAAATAGGCAATCCTAATTGATATTTTGAAAAGTATTTTTAGCAATTTAACTTCTTGTTCTTCATCGAAATTTGAACTTGGCGTTTTGCAAAGCATGCCCTACATTGTCCAGATATTTGGAGAAGAAGGATTAGAAAGTCACATCTTAGTAAGTATTTACCAACATGTATTTTTAAAAATTTAATTATGATACTACTGTGCCGAAAAAAGTAAGACCAATTATTTTTTTCTTCAAAAACTCTTTATTCTTCCAAATTTACTTCATCGCCTACAAAGTAATCCCGTCCGTTTGTAATGCTGAAAAGTCATCGGCAGGGATGACCTTCAAAGCGAGCGGCGATTCATGTTGAATCTCTTCAATCGACTCAAAACGGTGTCCCCGGAGGGGTCTTTTGAGTTTAGGGGTTTAGCTTCGTCGGTTGAGGATCGACCAGAGGGCTCTTCGTCCTCAACGCGTTCTCTGCCTTCTTTGAACTGTTTATACCACTTCTATACATTTCTTTCCGACATAGGAATGCTCATCGAATGCCTACTGCAACATTCCATACGTTTCCGCAAACAAAATTGAATGCAAGTTCTTTGCTCGATTACTTCAGACATTTCAAAAATCGTCGAAATCACTTTTAGCGTTTCACAAAGCCAAGCGTAACTCAAACACCAATGAATATTTTGCCGTGAAATTTCACACTGATGTCAAGAGTGCCAACAATATAAAAAAAAAAATCCACATCTGCATGTACACTGAATGAATTAACATGTTTGTAACAGTGATAATTACGTCGTAGCAAATGTCTTACGTAAACAATTGTTTTATGTTCAACAATATATTAACTTCAAATCTTCATCGGATTTTGAACTTGGTGTTTTGCGAAGCACGCCATACATTTCCCCGCTGATTTAATTGTATGTTTTTGTTTTATTTTGTGCAACTGTACTTTTTATTTGTGTAAATACCTTGTACTCGTTATGATATTGTTCTGAACCTTAAAAATTTTTTTCTTCTATTTTTAACTTTAATCTTTTTATTTTGGGCATCGTCAACGGACCCTATTGTGCACCTTTAGCTTTAGCTTTTTCGATCTCTTGCTTTAATTGTTCTCAAGCAAGAGATGTTTTTCCTAAATTCTTAATTGTTTTATTTTTATTATTGACATTCCTTAATTGAAGCAACTTCATTTTATGCAAATTTTCTATTTAATAACATAATAAGTATTT
The DNA here is from genome assembly GCA_021605095.1 of Caerostris extrusa. Lineage (NCBI taxonomy): Eukaryota > Metazoa > Arthropoda > Arachnida > Araneae > Araneidae > Caerostris > Caerostris extrusa. The sequence continues at coordinate 56,226 of BPLR01015560.1, forward strand.
AAGATGCAAATTTTAGAGGTAAGAGATTCTAACTTAAGATGTAGAGGTATTGTGGTTCTTAAAACCACCTTAGAACTCCGTAACAGGTACGCCCGTCGCCCCCATGCATTTCCCCGATATTTGAGAAGAAGGATTAGAAAGTCACATGTCAGTTTTCGAAAGAAGTTTTTGGCGATTTTCCCCAAAAAATTCTATACATTATGCGATATGTAATAGAACTACAACATAATTTTTTTAAAATTTAACTCTACTGAGTAAATCTGCGTGTACAATGAATAAATGAACATGTTTGCAGGGCCGGATTTAGAGGAAAAGAGGCCCTAGGCTTTCCACCCCCTTGAAAGAGGGGCTATTTCACTTCCCATTTTTAAGTTTGTAAATTACATGAGATAATGAAATACATCAATACTGTGATATATATATCAATATTTTAATTGAAACATGTAAACATGATGGGTACTAATCTTTATAAAAATGTGGCACGGATAATAAATAAATAATAAAAAAAAATAAAATCGAGAACACTTTTTAGACATTTATTCTCAGCGCCATACATATAACAATCCAACACAACACATACCATTTACAAAGAAATAAAATTCAAATAATAAAAATCTTTGACTACGAAAATAAAATACGCGATAAAAATTATCCTATTTTCTATCAAATTAAATGAAATATATTCAATACATTGAAGATTAAAAAGCAAATTCAATTCAGATAAATTTGTGTCATAATAATTGCATTTAAAGTTTAAGTATGAATTATTATGAATTTTTAAGTTTTAAACTAAACCAAAAATGGAATTTGATTCAAACAAAATCCAGATCACAAAAAAGAAGGAAACCCTATTTTCTATTCAGTGTCTTAGTGTTTACTGTTTTTAGAATAGTGTAATTCTAATTTTGCTAACAATTTGAATGTAGGCCCCTCTTGATCGTGACGCCCTAGGCTGAAGCCTAGTTAGCCTATAGGAAAATCCGACCCTGCACGTAAGCCACATCTGCATGTACACTGAATAAACTAACATGTTTGTATCAGTAATAATTATTGTTACAAACTGTTGCAGCAAATGACTGTAATAATTACTAAATATACTAGTCATTGACTATAGTAATTATTATAGTATATTATAAATATACTGTAATAATTACTGTTGCAGCAAATGACTTACGTCAACAATTATTTTATGCTCACACTATATTTTAATGCTATGATGAAATCATTAAATAAATTCTGTCAGGAATTTGTTTCCTTCCAAATCGTCCAATGTCTCCTGACAATAACGCGAATAATATGTTATACTTTGCAATAACAACATATAAAAACTATTGCAATAATGTCTGAATTAATTGAGCAAAATTTTGTTTGCGAGAAAGTATAGAATGTTGCAGAAGGCATTCTGTGAGCATTCATATCGGAAAGAAATGTTTACGAGTGGTATAAACAGTTCAAAGAAGGCAGAGAACGCGTTGAAGAAGAAGAGCCCTCGGGTCGACCCTTATTAACCCTCAGTGCATTGAGTCCAGAGGGGATTCCTTTGAAGGCGATGAAATAAATTTGGAAGAATAAATAGGCAGTTTATGGAAAAAAATAGTTGGTCTTACTTTTTCGGCACAGCAGTACATGTAAGCCACCGTGATACATTTGTCATATCCTATAAGTGACTAACGTAGAAGAGTCTACGTTAAGTAAAAAATACACTGTTTTTGTCTTTTTTTTTTGGCAAATTTTCGCCAAAGCAGTCATGCCAAAAATAGGTATCAAATATGTTTGTGAATGTTTTACAGTCTAATTGAACAATTAAATAAAAAATGTCTGTGAAACGTTATTTAAAAAGTTGATTATAAATGCGAAAAGTTATTGAAATGCTAATATCACCTAATAACCAGAGGATCTTTTGTTAGATTCAAAATTTTTATTAACGGGCCTGAATGGCCGAGTGGCTACTGCTCGGTACCACAGGTTTCGGGTTTGAGTCCGGCCGGTGCCGTGGATGTTTGTAGTGGTTTGGAATCCACTTTAAACCGTAGGTCCTGGTCTAACAGGATCGTAGATCGCTGCTGAGGTAGTGTTACTCACCGTCCGTAGCTTATCTTTAAGCTACAAGCACCTCCTGGGTAGTGCTAAGTCAGTAACGTCGGTGCAGCGCTTGCCTTAAGGCATTCAAGCCAACTGTCTGAGTGCTTGCGAGCTGCATTAAAAGGGGCCTGAATGGCAGAGTGGTTAGCGCTCGATACCAAAGGCTTCGGGTTCGAGTCCCAGCGGTCGTCGAAGTCAATTGTTAGATTAACAATTAATACTTGATGATTTTATAGAAATTTGCTTTTTAATCTGGACAGAAACACTGATGTAGAATACTACTGTATTTAAAAAATAAGACTAATTTTCAATTTAAAATTGCTGGGGCTTATTGAAATTCCATTTTTTCTTTTTTTAGGCTGTTGGCACTGTCCTTGACATCTGTTTGAAATTTGACTTCAAAATATTTATTAGTGTTTGAGTTACGCTTGCCTTTGTGTGACGCTCAAACTGATTCCGGCTATTTTTGAAAGGTCAGAATTTATTGAGCAAAGAACTTGCATTTAATTATGTTTGCAGAAACGTAAACGTTTGCTGAAAATGATCCGTGAATTCCATTTTGGGCCTCAAGCGCGTCCAATCTCGATGGGTACCGAAAACACCGAATGCGTCAGCTGACACTGCATTGATGCTTCATGACTTTTTCGCCAAAAATGAAACCCATATCGTTCCACAACCACCGTATTCTTGTCGTGCGACTTCTGGTTGTTCCTTAAACTGAAAAGACCACTCCGAGGACACCGTTCTGAGTCGATTGAAGAGATTCAACGTGAATCGCCGCGCGCTTTGATGGCTATCCCCTGCCGATGTCTTTTTGGAATGCATTGAGGATTGGAAAAAAAGTTGGTAACAAGTCCATTGTGTCCGGAGAGTTTTTGAAAAAAAATATAATTGGTCTTATTTTTTTGGGCACAGTTGTAAAATGAAGAAAAATTAACTTGAAATTTAATTAAAAAAAAAAAAAAAAAAAAAAAAAAGGAAAACATCTACTTCAATGTTCCTTGTTCCTTACTTTCATCGATAAAATGCAGGTTTAAAAAAAAAAAAAAAAATCCCGCATGTGTTGCATTCTAGAATCTAGCAACTTATCTTCTAATAAGCTACACAAAAGTGAAAAAGCAACGAAGAAAAACGCCAGCTAATGTACTACAGAAAAAAAAACAACCTCAAAGCCGTCCAAAATAGACCTGAAGCCCCATAAAGATATCACGAAGAAGAAAAAAAAAAAAATATATGCGAATCACGATCCAAATAAACAGCGAGCAAAATCTGCAGCCAAAATAAAAAAAAAGCCCCAATGTTCATTACATGTAATCAAGGGGTAATTAGGAACCCCTTTTTTCGGGCATGCTAGGTCAATTAACAAAAATGCAAATGCACCGAGGGATTTATCGTTATGTAGGGTTCCTGTTTTATGACAGCTCCACAATCGCTTAATCTATGCACTACATTTTGTCGCTTTAGTCGAGTTTTATGGCAGGCAGGGACACACGTTTTTGCACTACAGCCAGTGGTAAAGGCTGCTCTGGGACTTTCGAACGAGCACAATTAGCCGCATCGGACGCATTCATTAGTCAGCGGCCGCGAGACAGATAACCGCAGGAATAATATTAGATTAAACATTTGCTCCGTCTGCGGTTTGGTATTCTGTTCGCACAATTCGAGACAATTATTCGGCTTGGAAAAAAAGGGTTGTCTGGTACATAAAGAATTAGTTATTTGCATTGTTCTTCATCACTGTTTTCTGTCCGGATTAAAAAGCAAAATTTCTATAAAATCATCAAGTACTACTGTGCCCAAAAAGTAAGACCAATTATTTTTTTCAAAAAAAAAAACCCCACCTCTTTATTTATTCTTCAAAATCTATTTCATCGCCTTCAAAGTAATCACCTCCGGACACAACGCACTGATGCCGATTTTTTTTCCAATCCTCAATGCATGCTAAAATGCCATCGGCAGGAATGGCCTTCAAAGTGCGCGGCGATTCACGTTGAATCTCTTCAATCGACTCAAAATGGTGTCCCCGGAGTGGTCTTTTCAGTTTAGGGAAGTTTAGTAAGTCGCACGGTGTGAATACGGGGAGTGTGGAACGATATGGGTTTAATTTTTGGCGAAAAAGTCACGAAGCATTAATGCAGTGTGAGCTGGCGTATTCGGTGTTTTCGGTACCCATCGAGATTGGACGCGTTTGAGGTCCAAAATGGAATCGACCGATCCTTTTGAAATTCCAACGTCTTCAGCAAGGTCTCTATTTGTAAATCGACTGTTTGCAAGCACCCAATCTTTAATTTTTGGACGTGAGCTTCGTCGGTTGAGGTTGGTGGTCAACATGAGGGCTCTTCGTCTTCAACGCGTTCTCTGCCTTCTTTGAACTGTTTTTACCACTTGTAAACATTTCTTTCCGATATAGGAATGCTCACCAAATGCCTTCTGCAACATTCTATATGTTTCCGAAAACCAGATTGAATGCAAGTTCTTTGCTCAATGAATTCAGACACTTCAAAAATCTCTGGAATATGTTTTAGCGCCTCCCAAAGCCCAGCGTAACTCAAGCGCCAATGAATATTTTGACGTGCAATATCACACACATGTCAAGGACAATGCCAGCAACCTAACAAAGAAAAACAAAAATTTAAAATTCACGGGGATTACAAAATTTCAAATTGGTCTTTTACTTTTGAATCCTACTTTTTGGATACAGTAGTAAATTGCAAAATGCCTTATTCTGTATATTTAATGTCAATTACACATTTCTGCACAATAATTGTTTTAATTTTAATGACTGATTTTTAAGTTAATTTCAGTACTAATTCCAAAAATGAAGCCCATTTGTTTTCTATCACAAGTTTTTTTTTTTCAAAAAGATTAGATAGAGTGTTACAATTTACTGATATCATGAAATTTTGATAATTAGTATTAGTTTAATTAACCTTTTGCAACCTATTTTCTAACCAAATTTTCTAATTCGTGTCAATAATAAATGAATAATGGATATAAATAGTTACCAATCATGAAAGTTTTTATCAAGCCGTTTTTGCTTTCGCTCCAAAGGGAATTGTAAGGCTTGTCTCAATCTATTTTTTCAATTCCTACTATTAGTTCACACTCTCCCTATATACATATATATATATATCTTGTTCAAATTTTCAATCGTTCATACAATACTTTTCATTTTAAATTTGCAGTGGATGACACTGGATGTGAATACAGTTTTTCAAATATTAATTCCTTAATTAAATTTAATTAATTTTTAATACATTAAATAGAGTTTTAGCAGTTTGTAATAAAAATTGAAATCAACAGGTCGGTAAAATGCAAAGATTTCAATATTTTTCACTTGAAGGGGAAGAATGCGAGTTCAATTCTTGCGAGAATCAATATTTTTTTGATAAATTTTCAGTAAATATTTCTTTTTTTTTGTTTCAGGATTATTGTTTTAATATATTAATTTATTAAATTTATGTGTCCTGATGGCTTCGTGGCGCGCTCTCGCGCTCGGTATCGCAGGTTTCGGGTTCTCGAGTCCCGGTGGTGCCATGGATGTTTGTGAGTGGTTCGGAATATCCTTTAAATCGTAGGTCCCGGTCTACTAGGACAGTAGAGCGTTGAGGTGGTAGTGTTACTCCGCGTTCGTAGTATATCTTCAATCTGAACGTGCCCCCCCTAGGGTAGTGCTAAATGACTATAAGCAGTGCAGAAATTCAATTGAAAGGTTAGTGTACATGAATCTAGTATCCCAATAGCTCGTGATGAAAAGTCTGCATTCTCATGATTCTTGAAACAAGCTCAAACCAGCTTTCGAAAGCTGACAGTTATGATCTTTAAAATATAACAATGCAAAAAAATTAGATATTTTTCACAAGCGTTGCGATTTGAACGTGGTTGGTTACCTTAATGAAATTATTTCTTTTTATAAACAAATGCAATTACATAGTTCGTTTTCATGACTTTCAGCATCCAATCCAACTCTGGGTGAAATGACGTCTGAAATTCACAGTGAAAGTTGTTTTGGCGAAATTTCAAAAATACATAAATTACAAGAAGTTTACAATTCAAAGACAAATTTTAAATATTCCACCTCTTTCGTTTCATGAAAACGAAACTTTTCGAAAATAAATCTTGCTATGAATAATAATTTAAAGTATTCTATGCAAAAAGTTGTGTAGGAAAACCATGGTATTTTCTGCAAATATAAAGTATGCATAATTTGTAAACAAAACGAGTTTTACGTATACTGTTTCTGAACTACACCGGTAGATATTTTAAAGAAATATTTTTCTATATATTTGAAGCTTTTCAAAAATTCTAGTTGGAATTATTGTTATAGGAGTTTCTGTGGTAAGGGATTTAATTTTCCAAGTTCCTTGAATGTAATAATTGAAAAAAAAAAGAGGAAAAAAAAAAAAAAAAAAAAAACGGTACTGATTTTTTTTGTTTTGATGTTACAGTGTGTCTAGTTTTTAGCATTCTTTTTTTTAAATTATTAGATTTTCTGAAAACAAAGAATAGGAAAGTAAATAATATTGAAACAGAATAGTATAGAAATTATCATATATATTGGTTTCTTTTTATGATTCAGAAAGTGGCACGGATGTACTTATGTTCCTGAGCTTCATGTTGTTGCCCGGCATAAATATGCATTTTTTGCATATACTAGCATGGATATACTATAAGTGGTTTATTGAATGTATATATAATACATTATATTTTGTAATTATGAAATTTGGAATACTTCATTCTTCATTTATGCCTAGAATATTCAAACTTTGATATATTCACTTGACTATTGAATATTATAGTGTTTCTTGTAGAATTTGGAATGCTTCATTCTTCATTTATGCCTAGAAATTTCAAACTTTGAAATATTTACTTGATTATCACTTTTGGCATTTTTCCGGTGCATATTGAGCTGTATAGTGCTTCTTATTGTGTTTTGAATACTTCATTCTTCATTTACGACTACATTTATCTTACTTTTGCATATTCTAGTAGAGATTCTTGAACAATTTATTCTTCATGAAGTTCTTGATCTCTTCAAGATTGCTGTATTCATATTTTTTATTCTCAAATCAATGAAAATCAAATGTTGATGTGACCTATTGAAGGATAGGGCCATACGTCTTGGCACGCAATAAAACTTTCAAAAAATTTCTACGTACCAAAAAAAAAAAAAAAAAAAAAAAAAGATAATGAAATTATTAATTGCTAATGGAGTGAATAATTTTGATGAAAATAAAATATGGAAATTGTATTTTCTCTGACTTAAGGCTAATTTATTTTATATTTGCTCTATTCTTGAAACTTCCTTTTTTTCTGGTATTAAAAAGTTTTTTTATCTCAAATTATGAATTATAAGACACATTAACTACAAAATTTAAAGGATGAAAAGATTAATAGCTTAACAAAAAAATAATTATCTTTTCTAAAGCATGTTTGATAAAGAGTACAAAAAAAAAAAAAAAAAAACGTATTTTAAGTTGAAGTTATGATATTTTTAATGCATTTATTTAAGAAACAGAGTAAAAAAAAAAAAAAAATTGACTTTGAATTTTTTTTCTGATGTTTATTCCTTACAGAAAAACCATTTTAAGATTTTTATCAACAAAAAAAAAAAAAAAATTGGAAGTCGTTCTAAAAATGAATCCTTTAAAATGACCTTTAAAAAAAAAAAAAAAAAAAAAAAAAACCCCAGAAGTTCCTAATCCGTTGATAGGTAGAAATAAGTCAATATTCAAAGAAAGGCTGTTTTGAAAAATGTCCACTCGCTTTAAAAAATGGTGGATGTTGCCATTTATTTTCTTTGGGAAAAAATAATAAATCGAATGAAAACGAGACAAGTCAAAAAAAAAAATAATGACAATTCAATTCGTGGAACATTTTTATCCTCAAAATATTTGATCTCTCTCTAAGAACACAATAAGCATCCCCTACCCTACCCCCACAACCCTACCCCCTACTGAATAAAAACTCCTACATCATAATCCACCAATCACAGGAAAGCTAAGTTTTCCCATCTTTGGAAAATAGAGCGCTAAAATTCCTCACATAGTATGTACTCTAAAATTCTTTTTTTTTTTTTTTTTTCCAACTTTATGTTCTCTTTTACAAAAGTGGAACTTCTATTTAAAAAAAGAGTCCCTTTACTTTATAAGTAGCAAAACACAATTTATTTCTTTTCGATTCTAGTTTTATTTACTTGGTTTCTTTTTATTTTTTATTTTATTATCATTATATGGATGTATATACTTTTCCTTGCAGCCCAAAGTATCAAAGAAAATAACAAGACCAAGAAAATAAAATTAAGAGGGAAGAGAAGGAAGTAGTAGAAGAAAAATAAATTCTAGGGCCCGCGCTTTTCTACCGGAATATCGTTAATCGATATATCGATACAGTTTCACCGCTGAGAATCACGTGGTATCGAGGCGAGCGTGCGATTGGACGAGAGGACGTGGTCCCGGCAGTATGTGTATGCTAAGAAGCAAAGGAAAATGTTCGGAAAAATTTATCTGAGTTGCACGTATGTGCACAAAGTTGCTGTGAAATGAAATGCTGTGTTAGAAAGGGTGCAGTCCTGGGGGACAATTTTCTTTTAGCGCTTAACGCGTATTATTTTTCCGCCTCTTATTAAATTCGCTTCTTCATTTTCGAATGTATTAAAGTTTTACTTTTTTTTTTCTTTTTTGAGTCCAGTGAAAGAAGTGTTGTGTTACACAGAAAGTTCTTTGTCGTAATTTGCTAACAAACGTTTTGGCACGTTTTGTTTTTCGTTCGATTTTGTTCTTTATTTCGCTGTTGGTCTAGAATATTAGAATGCAAACGATTCTCTATTATAATTCGAAGAAGTTTGGTTTTTGGTCTTTATTTCACTGTTGTTCTAGAATATGTCCAATGCAAACGATTCTCCATTATAATTCGAAGAAGTTTTGTTTTTGGTCTTTATTTCACTGTTGTTCTAGAATATTCCAATGCAAACGATTCTCCATTATAATTCAGAATGTTATGCTTCAACCAGATTTATTGAGTAGGAAATCATTTATCGTGCAGGAGGTGTTCAAACGTATTGTTTTTCGCGCCTCCGTCTTATTAAATTCATTTTCGAATGTATTAAAGTTTTCCTTTTTGTTTGTCTTTTCTTTTTTGAGTCCAGAGAAAGAAAAGTTGTGTTACACGTTACGCTTTGACGTAATTTGCTGACAAACGTTTTGGCACGTTCGAAGTTGTTCGTTTTTGTTCTTTATTTCTCTGTTGTTCTAGAATATGTCCAATGAAAACGATTTTCCATTACAATTCAGAAAGTTATCTTTCAACCTGATTTATTGAATAGGGATCATTTATCGTGAATGAGGTGTTTAAAATTTGTTTTTCTGCAGCCTTTTAAATGAAAACAGTAAACTTTTATTCCAACATTTTTTATAACACTAAAAATACAAAGCAAGTATTATATAAAAAAATTGTAAAGTCAATTCCTACTTAGGTCAACAAAGAAAAATTTTAGTTTAGTTACTTTTTATTAAATAATTAAAATTAATATAAATATGTATATACATAGGACAGAATCACACTATTAAGTGACAAAATAGAAAGCGAATTTCCTTGCAATTTTCCCTTTCTATATATATGGCGTGGTAAATTTAATGAATGAATTAATATTTGATAAAACTGCATTCGCATCCAGTGTCATCCACTACAAGTTTTAAAAAAATGTACTTGAATTTGAGTGGATGATTAAAAAGTATCTTATGAACGATTGAAAATTTGAACAAGATATATATATATATATATAGGGAGAGTGTGAACTAATAGAAGGAATTGAAAAAAAAAAAAAAAGAGTGCTTTATCGATAAGGGAAAGTCCATTGGCTTGCATTTCAAATGGTTAAACATAGTGTCTTATAGAAATATTCGGATACTTGTAAGTTTAAAATTAAATTGCCTTGCTTTTTGTTGCTGTGAATAAATTCGTTTTGGAAAGGCACAGAAATTTTTATTAAATCATTTTGAATTTCATTTTAAAACTACAAAATAGTAGCGAAGTTTTGAATAAATATTAAAATTCAAAATGGATTTCACATAAAATGTTCACAATTTTTTTTCTCTTCTGAAGTAATTTTTGTGAAACTTTTTTTTTTGTTTTATTTTGATGAATTATATTGACAAAAAAAAATCAAATAAAAACCAATAATAATTAGAATAACGTAGAGCAATTCAATCAGGTAAATTTTAACCTTAACTTGAGCTATTTATAACACAAAATAACTTTTTTTTTTTTTTTTTAATTTTGACAAATTCCGCGGCAATTCCCTATTATTTCCATGAATTAAGAAGAAAATAAAAAAAAAAATTTATTTTGATATTCGATTTTAGATATTTAGATACATATATTGATTTTTTTTTAAGAACTTATTCGAAAAAACTTAGAACTAAAAAAAAAAAACAACTTAGAAATTAAAAAAAAAAAAAAAACTGCGATTAAATAAAAGTCCATTATTCCATTGTCACTAAATATTTAAATTTTTAAAACTTTCTTTGTTTTTAAATGTCATTTCTACATTATAATAAACATTAAAATGGGCCCAAAACCAATCCTACTTTTATTCCTAAAGACTTTTTTTTTTTATAATATTTTAAGCTCATTTAAAGTGTTTGAAATTATTAGAAACCTTTTAATTTAATTAAATGCAATCGTTGATTGACGTTGTAGATTATTATTCCTTCTATAAACTTATTTTGTTTGAAAAATTTTTTTCAAACAATGGATACACTATGAAGCAATACGACCAACGGATCCAAATTTTTAAATGCCATCAATTGTGGAATTATATAACATTTATACAACAAAATATTACGAATACAATTACAATAAAACTGAAATATGCTCGTCAAATTTCAACTTAGGTGTGAACATTGGAGAACGAATAAATAAACTCGGGAATGTGCAATTGATTGGAATACTGCAAAACTTGGCCAAATTCAAAAGCCACATGAATATAGCAATGTAGAATAAATCAAGAACTTCAGGAAGAAAGAATTGTTCAACAATATCTAAAAGAACATACCGGTAAATGCAAATATGAAACTTCAAAAAGAAGGAATTGATCAACGCACTACGAATGAATTATTCCAAATTCTTCAAAAACACTATGATATATTCTTTAAGCTATTGAATGTTAAAGTTTGAATATACTAGGCATAAATGAAGAACGAAGCATTCCAAAATCTACAAGAAACATTATCGCATATAATACCCAAAAGAATACATCAAAGGTTGAATATTCTAGGCATAAATAAAGAATGAAGTATTCCAAATTTTACAAGAATCGTTATCACATTCAATAGCTAAGAAGTTTAAAACTTTTAGTCAATGAAGAAAGAAGTATTCCAAATACAATAAGAAGCACTATACAACTCAATAGGCATTGAAAATGCCAAAAGTGATAAATATGAAACTTCAAGAAGAAGGAATGGATCAACGCACTACGAGTACTTATAGCCTTTGGATATACAAATGTTTAAAACCCCAAGCCAAAACGTGAAAAGTTATTCAAAACCATACTACAGAACACTTCAAGCAAAATCCAAAGTCTGCAGAAAATTCCTGATGATTAATGTTATTCATGAATCATTTCAAGAGTTAAGGGGCCCAAACTACTACCACTACCATTTTTCCGCCAAAATTTAGAATATCACTTTATTTGCTTGCTGCACTTTTTGGATAGCGCCACGAACTCCTAACCAGGACGACATCATGTTCACACATGATAAAAAAAAAAAAAAGAGGCATTTGAGCAAAAAAATTATTTCATACAGGCTTTTGTTAATGAAATTGATAAATATATGGTCTATCACTGACATATTTCTGATTCTTATTCAGTTTCACCCCAAAAATCTCGGCCTGCATCCAAACCTGTGGTATTACGTTCAGTTTTAAAAACCATAAGAATATGGTTTTTGTGGTATCTTTACTTGGGGGGGGTCGAGTGTCTAGTTCTCTGGCGCTCGGTATTACAGGTTTTGGATTCGAGTCCCGGCTCTAGTTTATTACACTTTGGTTGTAATAGGTATCGTACAATAGGAGAGTGTAGTATTAGAATATGCTAAGTAGAGTTATATAATATAAGAGTAGAGTTTATATTATATAACTACTTATAACTCTATATTATATGAGATCTCCTTTAGATTGTTGTGGTTGTAACATTAGAGATGTACATTAGAACATTAGATATTACGGACTTCATGGGCGAGTGGCTAGTACTCTGGCGCCCGGTACCACAGGTTTTGGGTTGGAGTCCCGGTGGTGTTATGGATGTTTGTAGAGGTTTCGGAATTCAATTTAAACCATAGGTCCCGGTCTAATAGGATCGTAGAGCGTTGTAGGGGTAGTGTTACTCACGTCCGTAGCTTATCTTCAAACTACACGCGCCCCCTGGGTAGTGCAAAGTGAGTAAAAGCGGCGCAAACCTTACTTGTGGCATAAAGATTAACTGTCTCTGTATTGCCAGCTGCATTACAACAACATATATTTCTTATTTATATTGTGGGTTTTTCTTCTGAAACTGTTTGAAAAATGTTTCTTCTGAAAAATTTCGAAATTCCTCTAAGCTAATGAGTCATAGTGAATGTTCAATAATAGTATATTTACATCAATGCCAGCATTGCTTCGAAGATTGCGTCATTGGATTGCAAGGCCGTTGACACAGAGTTTAAACACTTTAATTATTGTCGCTTGTAAGCAAATGTAAATTTCGACTCTTTCGTATATTTGACTAGATGGACAACTCATGCATATTGTATATCTTGTATTTTTATCGTCTTTAAAAACAGGAAGAAAAATATAGATTCATGCATGCCAGAATGGAACAAGGACATATCAATGCAGCGCTGTAGTCAGGCTGTGAAACTACGCCCTCTCCGTACATCATTGTAATAATACTGTGCAAGAATGTTTTTTGTATAATTCACTGCATCCGCAACATGCAAGGATGTCATTTATTTACCACACTGTGATTGTACTGCACAAGAATGCAGTCACAGTAGCACGAAAATAAATGTTGAGATAAAACATAAACGTTGTTGAGATAAAACGTCAGTACATATTGGCTCTGATAAGTGAAAGATAAGTGTCTGATAAGTGATCTCCTAAATTTTCAGTTAGTTAATTTTTTAACAGTTCGAGGAAGGAAAAAAAGCGTTTTTTAGGGGTTGCATAGACGTGGATACGGGGGTGTGGGTAAACAAGCCGTAAAAGTAGAGTAAAAAATAATTCCTATATCGGAAAAAAGTGTGTATTTTGGATTATAGAATATATTTGCAAATGAAAGATGCTAAGAAGGGAGGACTTATTTCTTGTTGACAGAGCCGTTTTTAAAGAAAAAAAAAAAAAGGCAAAAGAGCTACATATTCTCCTTATTACTAAAAAAGAAACTCATAGAATTGTTGACGAAATGAAATCTTAACTTTCAAAGAGTGTTTTGTGTCCATTTATTTTTAAGCAGAAAGATTAATTTCATAAAGCTCAGTGGAATTTAGACAAACTGCACATTGCCGTCATTTATCTATTGATCCGTAATGCCATTTAGCGCAATCAATTAATTAAGCTGCCAGAAAAAGAATAAATTGTTGGTAAAAGTGATCACTGCTGCTGTGGTTTAATTTATAGCGGAAAATCTCGGATGGCTCTTCGTCTTCAACGTGTTCTCTGCCTTCTTTGAAGTGTTTATACCCCGTCTAAGCATTTCTTTCCGATATAGGAATGCTCACCGAAGGCCTTCTGCAACATTCTACACGTTTCCGCAAACAAAATTGAATGTAAGTTCTTTGCTCAAGGAATTCAGACGTTTCAAACATCGATCGACGGAATCAATTTTAGCGTGTCACAAAGCCAAGCGCCACTCAAACAATAATGAATATTTTAACGTGAAATTTCACAGAGATGCCAAGGACAGTGCCAACAACCTAAAAAAAAAAAAAAAAAATTGAAATTCCATAAGCGTCGGGAATTTTAAATTGAAAATGGGTCTTACTTGAATTAATTGAAATTGGACACAATAGTAGAATATATTTGCCAATGAAAGATATTAAGATTTGATATATTTCTTATAGACAGAGCCATTTATAAAGAAAAAAAGGGCAAAAAGAGCTACACATTCTCCTTATTACTAAAAAGAAACTCATAGAATTATTGTTGACGAAATGAAATCTTAACTTTCGGAGCGTGTTTATGTCTATTTTGTTTAAACAGAAAGATTCATTTTATGAAGCTCGGACACAAACAAGACAAACTGCACATTGCCATCATTTGTCTATTGATCCGTAATGCCATTTAAGACAATCAAATAATTAAGCTGGCCGGAAAAGTATAAATTGTTGGGAAAAGTGATCAATGCTGCTCTGGAGTAATTTATAGCGGAAAATCACAGAGGACTCTTAGTCTTCAACGCGTTCTCTGCCCTCTTTGAACTGTTACCCCTTCTAAGCACTTTTTTCCGATATAGGAATGCTCACAGAATGCCTTCTGCAACATTCTATACGTTTCCGAAAACCAAATTGAATGCAAGTTCTTCTTTGTTCAATTCACTCAGACATTTCGAAAATCGCCTAAATCACTTTTAGCGTCTCACAAAGCCAAGCGTCACTCAAACGCTAATGAATATTTTAACGTGAAATTTCACACCGATATCAAGGGCAGTGCCAGCAACCTAAAAAGAAAAAAAAAAAATTGAAATTCCATATGCCCGGGAAATTTAAATTGAAAATGGGTCTTACTTTTCGAACACAGTAGTATTATTCGTATTACTAAAAAGTAGCTCATAGAATTATTGTTGACAAAATGAAATTTTAACTTTCAAAGAGTGTTTTGTGTCTATTTATTTTTAAACAGAAAGACTCATTTCATAAAGCTCAGTGGATTTTAGACAAACTGCACATTGCCATCATTTATCTATTGATTCGTAATGCCATTTAAGACAATCAATTAATTAAGCTGCCCCGAAAAGAATAAATTGTTGGGAAAAGTGATCACTGCTGCCCTGGTGTAATTTATAGCGGGAAAAATCTCCTCTTTTTCGATCTTTCGCCTTTAACCACTTTCTTCTCCGAGACAGGCTCCAGGTTAAATATTATGGCATTCTAATTTATTGCACCTCCAACTTTAGCAAAAGAAAAACAATTGCCCGAACTCGATCCTCGGTAACATTGCCATGCGTCATTTCTTTTCAGAAAACAAACCAGAAAAAAGGGGGCCCGAGTAATTAAAAAATATTGCGATTTAAAGGGAAAAAAAGGAAGCAAAGTGGTTTTATTTTTTATTTTTAAGGGGGAAGAAAGGTATAAAAAACCAGGAAGGAAAATTAATTACTTTGACTAATATGTTTTCCTGTTTGGTAGTTTTTTCTGGCATTGTTTCTTGGTATTGCTGAAAAGCACCCGTGTGAAACGATGTGGGGAGAGTTTTTTTTTTTTTTTTTTTTTTAATTTATTGTTCTTGGTTGAGTTGAAGTGAAATAAATAGAAGCAGATTTTGATAGCTAACTGCAAAATTTGCGAAGGTGAAGTTAATGAGAATACGGAGAATGAGCAATTTTGCAAAATGAAAAAAAAAAAAAAAAATACTGTTTTATTGAATGCTGTCTTAGTTTTCCGTTTATATAATGTTACTCAACCATTTCAAGGATGTTGATGTCCATATGTGCGCGCACACACAACTATATATACAATAAAATAAATTTCTAATTAACTAAATTAAAATATGTTGGAAACATTCATTATAAAATCTAACAATAATAAAACAAAAAGGAAAAAATATTCATACTACTGTGTCCAAAAAAGTAAGGCCAATTTTCAATTTAAAATTCCCGGGTTAATGCAATTTCAATTTTTTTTTTTTTTAGGTTGCTGGCACTGTCCTTGACATCTGTGTGAAATTTCATGTCAAAATATTCATAAGTATGTGAGTGACGCTTGGCTCTGTGAGACGCTAAAACTGATTCCAGTGATTTTTGAATGTCGGAATTAATGGAGCAAAGAATTTGCATTCAATTTTGTTTGCGGAATCGTATAGAATGTTGCAGAAGACATTCGGAGAGCATTCCTACATCGGAAAGAAATGTTTACAAGTGGTATAAACAGTCCAAAGAAGGCAGATAACGCATTGAAGACGAAGAGCCCTCTGGTCGACCCACCACCTCAACCGATGAAGCTCACGTCCAAGAAATTAAAGATTGGGTGCTTGTAAATTGTCGATTTACAATGAGAGACCTTGCTGATGATGTTGGAATTTCAAAAGGACCGGCCAATTTCATTTTGGGCCTCAAAAGCGTCAAATCTCGAATGGTACCGAAAACACTGAATGCGCCAGCTCACACTGCATTGCTTTTTAGTGACTTTTTTTGTCAAAAATGAAACCCATATCGTTCCACAACCACCGTATTCACACCGTGTGAACTTCTGGCTATTCTCTAAACTCAAAAGACCACTCAGGGGACACCGTTTTGAGTCGATTGAAGCGATTCAACGTGCGTCGGCACGCGCTTTGAAGGCCATCCCTGCGGATGAGCATTGAGGATGCATTGAGGATTGGAAAAAGTTGGCCTAAGTGCATTGTGTCCGGAGGGGATTACTTTGAAGGCGATGAAATAAATTTGGAAGAATAAATAAAGAGTTTTTTAAAAAATAATAATTAGTCCTACTTTTTGGGCACAGTAGTAGATGGTGCACGAATACTATGAGAAAAAAAGTCTTTCACCTAATATTTATCAATGAAATGATTAAAATAACACTTTAAACTCTTATTTACAAAAGACGCTTTTATGATTTTCAAGACCTTAAAATTATCCCAACCCTGTTATTGCTGTGAGGAGAAAATGAATACCTGGAATGGAAGAAGAGAACATATGTTTGTTCTACATAATTAAAATTGCTCGGCAGATTTCTATGCGCCTGAGTAATTGCTAGCCAGCGTTGAATTGCTACGTAAGTGTTTGTTGAATTTTTCACACGTATAATGCAGATACGTTACTCGTCACTTAAGAAGACTTTCCAGAAATTAAAACATCTCCTGTAATTATGCAACACTGAATATGTTGCGACTGAAATATATCCTAATGGTGAAGAATGACGTAAGGTGATTGATGTTAGAATAAAAAATTACATTATGAGTCATTTTTTAGAAGCAGCAATTTGAAATCTATGATTTCTTCATTTTTAACTATCAACGAGATGAATATTTAGTAATTTATATTTATTGTATATATTACGTTTTAATATCTATTGCAAATTTAAATGTATTAATTACATTCAGGGGGTTATCGAAATAATGGAAACACCATAGATTTATAAAAAAAAAACTTTATTACTATGGTGTAGGACCACCTTCGGCATGTAACACAGTACATGTAGTTTGATTCGCCTAGGAATAAATTCATACAAGTGCTGAATAGTGTTTAGAGGCATTTTGTACCATTCTTCATGGAGATAACGTGAAAGTTCTGGGAGAGATGCCGGTGGAGGATATCGATTCTGTATTGAACGTTCTGAAATACACTGAAGTGACGAAAGTCATGGGATAGCAATATGCAAATTTTCAGATGGCAGTAGCATCGCGTAGAACAGGTATAAATGCGCAGTGCTTTCGCAGAGCTTTCATTTCTGTTCAAGTTATTCATGTGAAGAGGTTTTGACGTGATGATGACCACACGACGGGAATTAACAGACTTTGAACAAGGAATGTTAGTTGGAGCTAGACGCATGGATCATGCCATTTCGGAAATCGTTAGGGAATTCAACATTCCCAGATCCACTGTGTCAAGAGTGTGCCGAGAGTATGAAATTTCAGGCATAACATCCCACCATGGACAGCGCAGTGGTCGATCGCCTGCACTTAACGACCGAGACCGGCGACGCCTGCAAAGAGTCGTAAATTCTAACAGACAAGCAACACTGCGTCAAATAACCGCAGAAATCAATGTGGGACGTACAAGGGACTTGTCTGTTAGAACTGTGGGGAGAAAGTTGGTTTTCTTGGGCTATTCCAGCAGAAGAGCGACTCGAGTGCCTTTACTGACAGAACGACATCGCTTGCAGCGACTCTCGTGGGCACGTGAGCATATCGGTTGGTCCCTAGATGAATGGAAAATCGTGGCCTGGTCCGATGAGTCACGATTTCAGTTGGTAAGAGCTGATGATAGGGTTCGAGTGTGGCGCAGACCCCACGAAGCCATGGACCCAAACTGTCAGCAAGGCACTGTTCAAGCTGGTGGTGGCTCCGTAATGGTGTGGGCTGTTTTTTCATGGCATGGACTTGGTCCTCTGGTGCGACTGGACCGAACATTGACTGGAAATGCTTATGTTCAGCTACTTGGAGATCACTTGCAGCCATTCATGGACTTCATTTACCCAAATGAATTTTTACCCATGGGATTTTTATGGATGACAATGCGCCATGTCACCGGGCCACAACTGTTCGCGATTGGTTTGAAGAACATTCTGGACAATTCCAACGAATGATCTGGCCATCTAGATCGTCCGACATAAATCCCATCGAGCATTTATGGGACATCATCGAGAGGTCTGTTCGTGCCCAAAATCCTGCACCATCAACGCTTTCACAATTATGGACGTCTATCGAGACAGCATGGCTCAATATTCCTGCAGAAGACTTCCAACGACTTGTTGAGTCCATGCCACGTCGAGTTGCTGCACTTCGCCGGGCGAAAGGAGGGCCGACACTATATTAAGAGGTATCCCATGACTTTTGTCACTTCAGGGTAGATCATAACGGTTCAATGATATTGAGGTCGGGTGACTGTGCGGGCCAAAGTAGATGCTTAACTTCATCCTTATGTTCATCAAACCATGACTGGGCAAGTACCGCGGCATGGATAGGTGCATTATCATTCAGGAAAATATCATCTCCTGCAGGAAACAAAGTTTGCCTCATAGAATGGACCTGATCAGCTTTTATATAATAGTAGTCTATTTAATCAAATATTTTCTAACACATGTACATTGTGGTTCATTTCAATAGTTTGTTATTATTAATAGTTACATTGTTTTTCTTTAAGATTTCTATTAAGATGGGATTTAAACAAAAAATGTGTTTAACTCCATAATACACTAAAGTGACACTTTATTCTCTTGGATAACTTGGTGAAAATGCATGTAGAGGAAGTGACATAAAAATTCTGCATTTTGAAACAAAATCCTTCTGTTTTCAGCCGGTCTGTTCTTTGTTTTTTTTTTTCTCTCTTATTGAGAAAGGCATCGGTGTTTTCGTCTTCCAGTCTGGGGGATGTAAATAAATCGAATAATGTTTCAATTTCCCCTCTTTGTTCATCTTCATGGAAATTCGAATCGTTGTAGTAAAATGAAAGAAAAAAAAAACTTTTTCAACATCATGTCTAGACTCACGCGAGCTTTTTTAATAATGGACTAAAGTGGAAAGAATTCGAATTCTATAAATATTTTAGAAAAATCTGTGGTGTTTAGGAAAATACATGAACGAATAACCGCAATAAAAAAAAAAAAAATGCATCAAAGTTTACTTTTAAAATTCTTCAATTATATTTCCGATGTATTTGTTATGGGTGAGCATGATGTTGACCTGGTTAAGTGTCCGGGACATTAACCGAAAATGAGGATCAAGCAAATAAAACTCCATTGAAAATTTTGGCGGTAAATGGTACTTTGGGGCGCTTAATTCTCGAAATGATTCATGAATAACGTTAGTCTTCAGGAATTTTCTGAGAATTCGGCTTTTGCTTGAAGTGTTTTGTAGTAGGGTTTTGAAGCAGTTTTCACGGCTTGGCTTGGGATTTTAAACATTTGTATATCCAATGGCTGTACTCGTAGTGCTCGATGTACTCGTAGTGCTTTGATCAATTCCTTCTTCTTGAAGTTTCATATTTATCACTATTGGCATTTTCCCATACCTAATAAGTTGTATAGGGCTTCTTATTATATTTGGAATACAATATTCCAAATACAATAAGAAGCACTATACAAAATGAAGAATGAATATTCCGAATACTTCATTCTTCATTTATGCCTAGAATTTTCAAACTTTGATATATTCTTTTGGCTATCAAATGTGGATAGCGTTTCTTGTAGAATTTGGAATACTTCATTCTTCATTTACGACTACATTTATCTTACTTTTGTATATTCTTTTAGAGATTCTTGGAACAATTCATTCTTCCTGAAGTTCTTGATCTATTCAACATTGGCCAAATTCAAATAGCCACATGAATATAGCAATCTTGTAGTATTTCGATCAATTGCTTCCCTATTTCTCGTGCATTATTAAACATCGGCATATTCCTGAGTTTATTCATTCGTTCTCGGATGTTCACACATGATAAGTTGAAATTTGCCGAGCAGATTTCAGTTTTTTTTTTTTTATTTTGAAAGGAATTTAAATGAATGCAATTCTAAAAATGATAAAAATCAGAAACATCGCGATTCACTAGGACTGTATCTCCATGCTGCATATTTTTTATTATCTTTCATTATAAATAATAACATAAAATTATAGATATATATTACAGAGTATATTTTTCACGAGGTATCAGTTAAAAATTATAAGAGAAAATGGCACATTTCGAAGAAAATAATAAAAAAAAAAAAAAAATACGCGAGTTAAATGTTGAAAAGTTAGCATTAGTTAAAGAATTATATATTTTTAGACAAAAACATTAAAAATGATATTTACGTCATGAAATAGTTTTAAAAATTTTGAAGAATTTTTCAAGAAGTTAGAAGTAATTAGTCACGTTTAAAAGAATTTTTTTCAATAAAAATTCTTCAATGTGTATAAAAAGAAATTGCCTAAATTTAAGTGTAGACTTTGTTATGACGCACACCTCTATGGTAACCATGGATACATTAGTCACTTCTTGTTACATAAAATACATCTGTGAATTTCGCTTCTTATAAAAAAAAAAAGGAGGACAAGTCTACTAAATTTTAATTAAACGTTTAAATTACTCTTTAGGCATTTTATTCAGCATTATTAAAAAAATACTTTAAATATTTAATTTTTAAACCATATAAAACATCATTATTTTTTTTATAGAATTTTCATATAAACGATAGATAGCAAAGAGTAGTAGAAACAAAGATAGTAGTAGTAGTAGGGGTAGTTGTTGAAAGACAATTTAAAGATGCTAGTTATGCATTTAGATGAAAGTTATGCTAAAACCCATTAGCCTTCCAGTAGAAAAAGGGCAATAACAGTGAAGTTAATGATTCTAAATCCTAGGTCGTGGTCTAACATAACTTGGGGGTAGGGCCGCGGAGTACTTGGGAAAACAACATCTCATGTTTCTGAACCTGCCAGTAGGCAGAAGCCCTTAGCCCAGCATGGGCTGTCGCGCCATTGAAGAAGAGTTATTTTATCCCTTACTAACTATAATGAATCTTTATAATACATAGTATGTTATATATTTATTTCATATGAATAACAATAACCATATTAGGTACACATTCAAATATTGCTTTGTAAAATTATACCAGTTAAAATGTGCATATTTTTTTATGCAATCTTTTTTTTTTTTTTTTTTTTTTTTGTAAGCTTGTTGTTATGGAATTAAATATGCCTTTTAAAGAAATATTAATATTTTTTTTGGGTTATTCCTGAAACCATTTCTAGTGCTGTCGTTAACTATTAGTAAAGAGGGAAAAGTATTAAGTTTATATCTTCATCAATATAAAAAATATTTATGTTATACACTAAAAACATGATGCATTGTTTTACATTTTTTTATAAATGTGACGAAAGTTATGAAGAAAAAAATCTTCATTTGTTCTCATATCGAATTTTAAACTTGAATACTTCGAATTTTTTTGCATCATGATTGGTTTTTATTGAAAAAAAAAATAAAGAAAGTTTTCAACCTTATTGTAGAAAATTATTAGTTAAATGATCATTCGAATAATTTTTCAATTATTATAAAATTCTTGTAAATAATTGAATAAGGCTTAAAAATAACCTTAGCAAATAAAAAGGAAAACAATATTAGACGATACAATATTCAAAAGGAAAACACTATTAGAAAATACAATATTAAAAAGTAATAAACTATTAGACAGTGCGATACTAAAAAGGAATGCACTATTAAACAGTACGGTTATAAAAAATAATTCACAATTAGGCAGTAGGATATTAAAAAATAATTCACAATTAGGCAGTAGGATATTAAAAAATAATTCACAATTAGGCAGTAGGATATTAAAAAAATAATTCACAATTAGGCAGTAGGATATTAAAAAAAAGTATACACTATTAGACAGCACAATATTAAAAAGGAATACACTATTAAACAGTACAATATTAAAAAAGAATACATTATTAGGCAATGCAATATTAATAAAAAGGAATACACTATTAGACAGTACGATATTAAAAAGGAATACACTAGTAGGCACTACAATACTAAAAAGGAAAACACTATTAGAATAGAATATTAAAAAAGAATACACTATTATTACAATACAATTTTAAAAATGAAAACAATATTAGACAATACAATATTAAAAAGGAATATACTATTAGAGAGTAGGATATTAAAAAGGAATACCCTATTAGATAGCACAATACTAAAAAATAATTCACAACAGTACAATATGAAAAAGACATAAACTATTAGACAATACAATATGAAAAAGAAATACACTATTAGACAGTACAATATTAAAAGAGGAAAACATTATTAGATAAGACAAGACACTACAATATTAAAAGAAAACACTATTAGACAAGACAAGACACTACAATATTAAAAGGAATGTTGTCAACCACTAAAGAAGAATTGCTATGAAGTGATGGCTTCATTTTACGAATTATCAGGGCCAAGCACAGCTAGAATAAGGAGTGCTAATTTGCGAGCATGGCTCTTCTCATGAAAATGAAGCCCATTAAGTATCGAGGTGCGCAGCTCTCACTATTTATCAGTGGTAATCCTTCTAAGCCCGCCAGATTACTTTGAATTAACGGAAAAGTTGTTAAATAACATTGTAATGGGAGGGGATGCTTTATATAAAAGATTAGATGGCCACTGTTTTCTTTCTCGTTTCAACTAGGCGGCCTAAGCCGATCCGGCTCCTCCAGTTTGATTGAAATCTTATTAAGGCCATTAGGTTAGGGCGCAAAGCTTTTCATTATTTTGATACGTGATTATCTTTCGGAACGAATGCGGTGTCAGTGATTTCTTTGTTTGGAAGAAGGCTATCACTGATAATGTTGTGCAGAGAGATAAATGGATCGTTATCTCTCTGTCCTTAACTCGCAATCTCTTTATAGGGTGATCTGTAAAGATAGAGTGCCGTTACTGATAGAAAAATGTGTATTTAGTTAGAAAACTTAATCAATGTACTCGTACATCTCATCAGGAAGGTGTTGTTGTAGATCGGTAAAACTACATGCCTTTTTTGGTACTTAAGTTCATCTGCCGATTGTGTTATGAATATGCTTCTAGTTTTCCATTTGATTTTCAACGTCATATTAAAAGCAACGTGGACCATGAATTATGAAATGCTATCATGATGAGGTATATTGTAAAGTCGTGGAGCTGAATTTTAAGCCGTAAGTTACTGAGTGCAGATTGTTGAATGATATGAAATCTGTGGATTACGAGCAATTTTTGGATAATGAGGTGTTTCTAAGTGTTCTTCCATTGTAGTTTCTCAAGAAAATATAATTGACCAGTACTTGTACCGGAATGTAATTATGTAGGATTCTACCTGTAGGGATGTAATTATGTATGATTCTACATGTATGGATGTAATTATGTAGGATTCCACGTGTTTTCTACAACAGATCTTTTCATTTCATTTGATACTTAAGTTCATCTTCAGCTTTTGTTATGAATATGCTTTAAGTTTTCTAATTGATTTTCCGCGTCCTATAAACACAATGTGGACCAAGAATGATGGAATGCTATCACGCTGAGGTACAATGTAATGTTCTGGGGTGTATTTCAAGTGGTAGTTTACTTAGCGCAGATTTGTCAAATGCCATGAAATTTGTGGATTACGGGCAGTTTTTAGATAATGAGGTGTTTCTACGTGTTTTATATTACAGATCTATTCATTTTATTTGATACTTAAGTTCTTCTTCAGATTTGTGTTATGAATATTATTTTAGCTCTCCATTTGATTTTCCGTGTCCTATAAAAGCAACGTGAACCACGAATTATGGAATGCTACCATGCTGAGATGTTCTGGGGTGTGTTTCAAGTGGTAAAGTAGTTAGTGCAGGTTGTCAAATGAAGTGAATTCTGTGGATTACGGGCAATTTTTGGATAATGAGAATTTTTACGTGTTTTCTATTACAGACTTTTCCGTTTCATTTGATTCCTCAGATTTTGTTATCAATATGCTTTTAGTTTTCCATTTGATTATCTTCGTCATATAAAAATTAACTTGGACCAAGAATTATGGAATGCTGTCATGTGGAGGTACATTGTAATGTTATGGGGGTGTATTTAAAGTGGTAAGGTATTGCAGGTTGTTGAATGACATGAAATCTGTGTATTACGAAAATTTTTGGATAATGAGGTGTTTCTATTGTGTGTGTTCTTCCATTTTAGATTCTCAAGATTACAATTACAGTGGTCAACAGAATGTCGTCATGTAGGATGTGTGCACAGTCCACAAAGTAAACCTTTCATCCAGATCGTTAAGTGGAAACATTTCAATGTTATGGTAAATCGCCTGAATCAGTTTCAGCGTCTCACAAAGCCAAGCGTAACTCAAACTCTGATGAATACTTTGACGTCCAATTTCACACAGTTAAGGACAGTCGCAGCAACCTGAAAAAGTGAAAAAAATTGAAATTCCAAGAGCCCCGGGAATTTTAAATTGAAAATGGGTCTTATTCAATTCCTTCTATTAGCTCACACTCTCCCTATATATATCTTATTATATATAGGAGAGTGTGAGCATTCCCCTCCCATATTGATATTTTATATACCAGTTATATTATGTCAATTATAGCAATTATTATGGTATATTATGTCCTTAACTCGCAATCTCTTTATGGGGTACTTTGTAAAGATAGAGTGCCGTTACTGATTTAGTTAGAAAACTTAATCAATGTACTCGTACATCTCATCAGGAAGATGGTGTCGTTGATTGGTAAAGTACAGACCTTTTTTGGTACTTAAGTTCATCTTCAGATTTTGTTATGAATATGTTTTTAGTTTTCCCATTTGATTTTCTGCGTCCTGTAAAAAGTAACGTGGACCAAGAATTGTGGAATGCTATCGTGCGGAAGTAAATTGTAATGCTGTGAATGTATATTTCAAGTGGTAAAGTACTTAGGGCAAGTTGTGGAATGGCATAAAATCTCTTGATCGTGGAAAAATTTTGGATAATGAAGTGTTTTAATTTATGGAGATGCTAAATCGCCGGAATCCGTTTCAGCGTCTCACAAAGCCAAGCGTCACTCAAAATCTAATGAATATTTTGACGTGAAATTTCACACAGATGTCAAAGGCAGTGCCTGCAAAATGAAAAAGAAGAAAAAATTGGAATTCCGTAAGCCCGGGGAATTTTAAATTGAAAATGGGTCTTAGTTTTCTGACACAGTAGTACACTATTAGACAGTACAATATTAAAAAGGATTAGAAGAATTACACTATTAGAAGAATAGAATGTGTTTGAGCTTCAATCGGCAATACCGAAATAAATCACGAATCCATGTTGTCAACCACTAAAGTTTATTTTTATTACTTAAAAGGATTTTACGTTTCTCTTTAATACCCAATAAATTTTAGCAAATTTCCATCCTTAAAAGCGTCGTGACAGAGTGAAACAAAAAAAAGGCTCCATTTTGCAGGCAGGAATTAGCAGGTTGCAGCCCATCTAGAATATGGAGTGCTAATCAGCGATCATGGCTCTTCTCATGAAAATTAAGCCCATTAAGTATCGAGGTGGGCAGCTCTTCCCTATTTATCAGTGGTAATCCTTCTAAGCCCGCCAGATTACTTTGAATTAACGGAAAAGTTGCTAAATAGCATTGTAATGGGAGGGGATGCTTTAGATAAAAGATTACGGCCTCTGTTTTTCTTTGTCGTTTCAACTAGGCGGACTAAGCTGATATTTGGAAAGGATCCGGCTCCTCCTGTTTGATTGAAATCTTATTAAGGCCATTAGGTTTGGGGGCGAAAAGCTTTATATTATTTTGATACGTGATTATCTTTCGGAATGAGTGCGTTGTCAGCGATTTCTTTGTTTGGAAGAAGGCTATCACTGATAACGATCCTTTTATCGCTCTGCACAACATTATCTCCTGTCCTTAACTCGCAATCTCTTTATAGGGTGCTTTGTAAAGATAGAGTGCCGCTACTGATAGAAAATGTGTATTTAGTTAGTAGTACTTATTGATTAAGTTTTCATCTCATCAGGAAGATGGCGTTGTTGATCGGTAAACTACAGAACTTTTTGGTACTTAAATTAAGTTTATCTTCAGATTTTGTTATGAATATGCATTTAGTTTTCCATTTGATTTTCCGTATCCTATGAAAAAACGTGGACCAAGAATTATGGAATGCTATCATGCTGAGGTACATTGCAATATTCTTGGGGTGTATTTCAAGTGGTAAGGTACTTTGTGCAGGTTGTTGAATGACATGAAATCTGGGGATAACGGGCAATTTTTGGATAATGAGGTGATTCTACGTGTTTTCTATTACAGACCTTTTCATTTCATTTGATACTTAATTTCATCTTCAGATTTTGTTATGAATATTCTTTTAGTTTTCCATTTGATTTTTCCGCTTCCAATAAAAACAATGTGGAACAGTGTTCAAGTGGTAAGGAAGTTAGTGCAGGTTGTTGAATGACATAACGAGAATTTTTGGACAATGATTCCAAAGCAATTTTTGGATAATGAAGTGTTTCTACGAGTTCTTCATTTTAAACTTTCTCAAGATGATTAATTTGATACTTAATTTCATCTTCAGATTTTTGTTTGAATATACTTTTAATTTTCATTTGATTTTAAATTCATATAAAAAGCAACGTGTTATGAATATTTTTATGGAATGTTTTCCATTTGAGGTACATTGTAACGTTCAATGGGGAACAATTTCAAGTAAGTCACTTAGGGTAGGTTGTTGAATGAGATGAAATATATGGATAATGGACAATTTTTTTGGATAATGATATGTTTCTCCATTTTGTTTGCTGTTACAAGAGCGTTGGGCACCGGATTTCATTTGTCAGGATGAGTAAAGAAAACCTTCACCTGAGCCGTTTTGGAAATATTTCAATGTTATGGAGATTTAAATCGCCATTCAATTTCAGCGTCTTTATAAAAAGCAAGCGTCAAATAAACACTCATGGAAATATTTGCTTTTAGGTACCAATTTCACAAGATGTGAGACAGTGAACTAAACTGAAAAAGAAAAGAAAGAAAAAGGAAATGACATGATATCTGTGGATTATGGACAATTTTCGGCTAATGAAGGTGTTTCTTCCTTTTTACACAGTTCTAAGACAGTGACAATATTAAAAAAGGGCACCTGGACTATTAGCAGGTATGGCCCACAAACAAAAAAGAATACATTATTCACACGGGCGATTGATTGAAAAACAAAACAACTATTAGACAATAAAATGTTAAAGCTGGAAAACAATATTAGGATCGTTTCACAAAACCAAGGTAACTCAAGCACTTCATGAATATTTTGCATTCAGAATTTCTTACAGATGTCAAGGACAGTGCCAAATAACTTAAAAAAATAAAAAGAAAAAATGAGATTCCTATCAGACCGGGAATTTTAAATTGTAAATTAGGGTCTTAATTTTTGGACACTATTATACAATACAAGTACAATATTAAAAAGGAAAACATTATTAAAAGAAAAGAACATGTTTATTTTTCAGCTTCAATGGCAATACCGAAATAAATCAATAACTCATGTTGTCAACCACTAAAGTTTATTTTTTACTTAAAAGTTTGCCGTTTCTCTTTAATATTCTGAATTTTCTCTGTAATACCCAAAAAAAAAAAAAATAAATTAATGGCACCATTTTGCTAATTTGCGTCCAGCTAGAATATGGAGTGCTAATTTCGAGCATGGCTCTTCTCATGAGCATTAAGCCCATTAAGAATCAAGGTGGGAAGCTCTTCTCTATTTATCAAGTGGTAATCCTTCTAAGCCAGCCCAGATTACCTTGAATTAACGGAAAAGTTACTAAATAGCATTGTAATGGGAGGGGGATGCTTTAGATAAAATATTAGAGGCCTCTGTTTTTTTTCTTTCTCGTTTCAACTAGGCGGCCTAAGCCGATATTTGGAAAGGATCTGGCATCCTCCTGTTTGATTGAAATCTTATTAAGGCCATTAGGTTTGGGGCGAAAAGCTTTTCATTATTTTGATACGTGATTATCTTTCGGATGAGGTGCGTTGTCAGTGATTTCTTTGTTTGGAAAAAGGCTATCACTTATAATGTTGTGCAGAGCGAATAAATGGATCGTTATCTCCTTGTTCTTAACTGACAATCTCTTTATAGGGTACTTTGTAAAGATAGAGTGAGTGCCGTTACTGATGGTAAATGTGTATTTAGTTAGAAAACTTAATCAATGTGTACATCTCATCAGGAAGATGGTGTTGTGATCGGTAAACTGCAGACCTTTTTTGATACTTAAGTTCATCTTCAGATTTGTTATGAATATGCATTTAGTTTTCCATTTGATTTTTCCCGCTTCCTATAAAAACAATGTGGAAAAATGTTCAAGTGGTAAGGTTCTTAGTGCAGGTTTGTTGAATGACATGAAATCTGTGGATAACGAGAAATTTTTGGATAATGAGTTGTTTCTATGTGTTCTTCCATTTTAGATTCTCAGGATGATGTATTGACCGGGACTATGAGACGATGTAATTATTAAAAAAGGATTCTATTACAGACCTTTTATTTCATTTGATACTTCAGATTTTGTTATGAATATGCACTATGCTTTAGGACGCGGAAGATCAAATGGAAACATTTGATTATGCACTATAAAAACAACGTGGACCAAAAATTATGGAATGCTATCATGCTGAGGTACACTGTAATGTTCTGAAGGTGTATTTCAAAATGGAAAAACTTAGTGAACTAGTGGTACTTAGTACAATATGGAAACAGGATGTTGTTTTAATTTTGTGGGACAATTGGAAACAGCCCTATGCACATTCATATTAGACCACGTACGATTTAGAGTGGATTACGAACCACTACAAACTTCCATGGCATCCTCAGTATGGAGTGCGAACCTATGCACTAACGCAGTCACTCGGCCCTTCAGGTCTCAAATTAGGCATTTACAATATTAAAAAAAAAAACAATATTTGACAATACAATATTAAAAAGGAATACACTATTAGACAGTACGACATGCAAAACACTATTACACAGTACAATATAAAAAAAGAAGTACATTATTAGACAGTAGATATTATACACTGCTCACTAAGAAGAATACATTATTTTTGAGCTCAATCGGCAATGCCGAAATAAACCAAGAACTCATGTTATCAACCACTAAAGTTTATTTTTTACTTAAATGAATCTACTGTTTCTCTTTAATACCAAATGAATTTCAGCAAATTTCCATCATTACGGGCACCATGACAGAGAAAAAAACCAAAAATAAAGCGATGGTTCCATTTTGCAAATTATCAGGGTAGGCCGGCGAGAATATGGAGTGTTAATTTGCGAGCATGGCTCTTCTCATGAAAATTAAGCCCATTAAGTATCGAGGTGCGCAGGTCTCTCTCTATTTATCAGTGCTAATCCTTCTAAGCCCTCCAGATTACCTTGAATTAACGGAAAAGTTGCTAAAAAGCATTGTAATGGGAGGGGGATGCTTTAGATAAAAGATTAGATGGGCTCTGTTTTTCTTTCTCGTTTCTACTAGGCGGCCTAAGCCGTACATTTGGAAAGGATCCGGCTCCTCCTGTTTGATTGAAATCTTATTAAGGCCATTAATGGTTTGGGGCGAGAGCTTTTCATTATTTTGATACGTGATTATCTTTCGGAATGTGTGCGTTGTCATTGATTTCTTTGTTTGGAAGAAGACTATCACTGATAATGTTGTGCAGAGTGATAAATGGATCGTTATCTCCCGTCCTTAACTCGCAATCTCTTTATAGGGTGCTTTGTAAAGATGTTCTGTTACTGATAGAAAAATGTGTATTTAGTTAGAAATCTTAATCAATGTACGACATCTCATGAGGAAGATGGTGTTGCTGATCTGTAAACTAGACTTTTAAAAATTAAAACAACATTAGACAGTACAATATTAAAAAGGAACACACTATTAGACAGTAAAATATTAAAAAGGAATACACTATTAGACAATGCAATATTAAAAAGAAATACACTATTAAACAGTACGAAATGAAAAAGGCATACACTATTAGACAGTACGATATTAATTGGACCTTTGAAAAAAGGTAAACATCATTAAACAGTACAATATTAAAAGGAAAACACTATTAGGCAAAACAAGGCAAGACAGAACAATATTAAAAAAAGGAAAACACTATTAGACAAAACAAGATAGTATAATATTAAAAAGGAAAACACTATTAGACAAGACAGTACAATATTAAAAAGGAAAACACTATTAGAAGAAAGCAATATTTTTTAGGCATTAATGGCAGTACCGAAGTAAATCAAGAACTCATGTTGTCAACCATTAAAATTTATTTTTACTTAAACGAATCTACTGTTTCCCTTTAATACCCAATAAATTTCAGCAAATTTTCATCCCTAAAAGCATCGTGACAGATAGAAACATCAACAAAAAAAATATAAAGCCATGGCTCTATTTTGCGACTCTGCTAGAATATGGAGTGCTAATTTGCGAGCATGTCTCTTCTCATGAAAATTAAGCCCATTAAGTATCAAAGTGCGCAGGTCTCCCTCTATTCATCAATGGTAATCCTTCTAAGCTCACCAGATTACCTTGAATTAACGGGAAAAATTGCTAAATAGCATTGTAATGAGAGGGGGATGCTTTAAATAAAAGATTAGAGGCCTCTGTTTTTCTTTCTCGTTTCGACTAGGCGGCCTAAGCCGATATTTGGAAAAGGATCCGACCTCTGTTTGATTGAAATCTTATTAAGGCCTTTAGGTTTGGGGCGAAAAGCTTTTCCTTATTTTGATACGTAATTATCTTTCGGATGAGGTGCGTTGTCAGTGATTACTTTGTTTGGAAAAGGCTATCACTGATAATGTTGTGCAGAGAGATAAATGGATCGTTATCTCTCTGTCCTTAACTCGCAATATCTTTATAGGGTGCTTTGTGAAGATAGAGTGCCGTTACTGATGGAAAATGTGTATTTAGTTAGAAATCCCAATCAATGTACTCGTACATCTCATCAGGAAGGTGGTGTTTTGATCGGTAAACTACAGACTTTTTTTTTTTTTGAAACTTAAGTTCATCTTCAGATTTAGTTATGAATGTGCTTTTTAGTTTTCCATTTGATTTTCCCGCTTCCTTTGAAAACCGTGGACAAGAATTATGAAATACTATCTTGCTGAGGTACATTGTAATGTTCAGGGTGTGTATTTCAAGTGGTGAGGTACTTAGTGAACTTCTAGTACTTAGTACTTCAGAAACATGAGATGTTGTTTTCCTTTTATGGTGTTTAGGGTTCTCACCCTACTCTCAACAGATATACTATACCACGATCCACGGTTTAGAGTGGATTCCGAACCACTACACATCCATGGCAAAGTCAGGGCTCGAGCCCGAAACCTTTGCACTAACAATAGTCACTTAGTCATTCTGGCCTCATATTAGACAATACAATATTAAAAAGGAAGACACTATTACAGTGCAATATTAAAAAGGACTACACTATTAGACAGTACAATATGGAAAAAGAAATACACTATTAGACAGTACAATATAAAAAAAAATACACTATTAGACAGTACAATATGAAAAAAAAAATACACTATTAGACAATACAATATTAAAAAGAAATTATTGGACAGTACAATATTAAAAAGAAATTATTAGACAGTACAATATTAAAAGGAAAACATTATTAGATAAGACAAGACAAGACTGTAATATTAAAAGAGAAAACACTATGCGACAAGACAAGTCACTGCAATATTAAAAAAGAAACACTATTAGACAAGACAAGACACGACACTACAATATTAAAACGGAATGTTATCAACCACTAAAGAAGAATTGCTATTAGAAGAATGCGATATTTTTGAGCTTCAATCGGTAATATCGAAATAAATCGCGAACTCATGTTGTCACCCACTAAAGTTTTTTTTTACTTAAAAAGAATTCGCAGCTTCTCTTTTTAATACCCAATAAATTTTAGTAAATTTCCATCCTTAAAAGCATCGTGGCAGAGAGAAACAAAACCAAAAAAAGTGATGGCTCCATTTTGCGAATTATCAGGGCAGGCCGGGCTGAAATATGGAGTGCTAATTTGCGAGCATGTCTCTTCTCATGAAAATTAAGCCTACTAAGCATCAAGGTGCGCAGCTCTCTCTCTATTTATCAGTGGTAATCCTTCTAAGCCAGCCAGATTACCTTGAATTAACGGAAAAGTTGCTAAATAGCATTGTAATGGGAGGATGCTTTAGATAAAAGATTAGATGGTCTCTGTTTTTCTTTCTCGTTTCAACTAGGCGGCCTAAGCCGTATATTTGGAAAGTGTACGGCTCCTCCTGTTTGATTGGAATCTTGTTAAGGCCATTAGGTTTGGGCGAGAGCTTTTCATTATTTTGATACTTGATTATCTTTCGGAATACACTATTAGACAGTGCAATATTAAAAAAATACACTATTAAACAGCACGAAATTAAAAGGAATACACTATTAGACAGTACGATATTAATCAGGAATACACTATTAGACAGTTGTATATTAAAAGGTAAACATCCTTAAACAGTACAATATTAAAAAGGAAAACACTATTAGACAAAAGACAAGACAAAACAATATTAAAAAGGAAAACACTCTTAGACAAAACAAGATAGTATAATATTAAAAGGAAAACACTATTAGACAAGACAGTACAATATTAAAGAGGAAAACAATATTAGACAAGACAAGACAGTACAAAATTAAAAAAGGAAAACACTATTAGACAAGACAAGACACCACAATATTAAAAAGGAATACACTATTAGAAGAAAGCAATATTTTTAGGCTTTAATCGGCAGTAGCGAAGTAAATCGCGAACTCATGTTGTCAACCATTAAAATTTATTTTTTTTACTTAAACGAATCTACTGTTTTCCTTTAATACCCAATAAATTTCAGCAAATTTTCATCCCTAAAAGCATCGTGACAGATAGAAACATCAACAAAAAAAAATAAAGTGATGGCTCTATTTTGTGACTCTGCTAGAATATGGAGTGCTAATTTGCCAGCATGGCTCTTCTCATGAAAATTAAGCCCATTAGGTATCGAGGTGCGCAGGTCTCTCTATTTACCAGTGGTAATCCTTCTAAGCCCTTCAGATTACCTTGAATTAATGGAAAAGTTGCTAAATAGCATTGTAATGGGGAATGGGATGCTTTAGATAAAAGATTAGATGGGCTGTTTTTCTTTCTCGTTTCTACTAGGCGGCCTAAGCCGTATATTTGGAAAAAGGATCCGGCATCTGTTTGATTGAAATCTTATTAAGGCCATTAGGTTCGGGGGCGAAAGCTTTTCATTATTTTGATACGTGATTATCTTTCGGAATGAAGTGCGTTGTCAGCGATTTCTTTGTTTGGAAGAAGGCTATTGCTGATAATGTTGTGCAGAGCGATAAATGGATCATTACCTCCTTGTCCTTAACTCGCAATCTCTTTTAGGGTGCTTTGTAAAGATGGAGTGCTGATTTATGGAATGTGTATTTAGTTAGAAAACTTAATCAATGTGCTACATTCTCATCAGGGAGATGGTGGTGTTGATCGGTAAACTGCAGACCTTTTTTCGGTACTTCTGAACTTGAGTACCCAAAAAAGGTCTGCAGTTACCGATCATGTATCGGTAGATCTTCAGATTTTGTTATTAATATAATTTATGTTTTTCCTTTTGATTTTCCGCGTCCAATAAAAACAATGTGGAACAATGTTTAAGTGGTAAGACACTTAGTGCAGGTTGTTGAATAACATCTGTGGATAACAAGCAATTTTTGGACAATGATTCCAAAGTAATTTTTGGATAATGAGGGGTCTTCATTTCTACGTGTTCTTCCATTTTTTTTATTCTCAAGATGATGTAATTGACCGGGATGCAGTTATGTAGAATTCTACGTGTTTTCTATTACAGATCTTTTGATTTCATTTGATAGTTAAGTTCATCTTCGATTTTTCTTATGAATATGCTTTTTTTAGTTGTCCCGTTTGTTCCGCTTCGTATAAAAAGCAACATGGACCAAGAATTATGGAATACTATCATGCTGTGGAACATTGTAATGTTCTGGGGGTGTATTTCAAGTGGTAAGGTAAGTGGTAAGATAAAAGTGGTAAGTGATAAGGTGTTGAATGACATGAAATCTTTGGATTATGCACAATTTTGGGATAATGAGCCGTTTCTTCCATTTTTGATTCTCAAGATGACAATAGCGTTGAGAACCGGGATGTCATTATGCAGGAGGCACACACACAAAAAAACCCTTTCCGCTAGGCCGTTAATTGGAAACATGTCAATGTTGTGGAGATGTTACATCGCCGGAATCAGTTTTAGAGTCTCACAAAGCCGAGCTTAACTAAAGCACTCATAAATATTTTGACGTCAAATTTCACGCAGATGTCAGGACAGTGCCAGCAACCTAAAAAAAAAAAAAAATTCAAATTCCATAAGCCCCGGAATTTTAAATTAAAAATGGGTCTCAATTTTCAAACACAGTAGTACACTATTAGACAGTACAATATTAAAAAAGGAATACTCTAATAGAAGAATACAATATTTTTGAGCCTCAATCGGCAATACTGAAATAAATCACGAACTCATGTTGTCATCCACTAAAATTTATTTTTACTTAAAAAGAGTTTGCCGTTTCTCTTTAATACCCAATACATTTTAGCAAATTTACATCCTTAAGAGGAGCATGACAGAGAGAAACAACAACAACAACAAAAAGTGATGACTCCATTTTGCGGCTGCAGCCCATCTCATGAAGAAGGTGATGCTGTTGATCGGCAAACTGCAGACCTTTTTAGGTACTTAAGTTCATCTTCAGATTTTGTTGTGAATATACTTTTCGTTTTCTGCTTGACTTTCCTCATCCTATAAAAAGCAATGTGGACCTAGAATTATGGAATGCTATCGTACTGAGGTACAGTGTAATGTCATGGTGATGTATTTCAAGTGATAAGACCCTTAGTACAGGTTGTCGAATGACAAGAAATCTGTGGATTATGGACAATTTTTGGATAATGAAGTGTTTCTTCCATTTCAGATTCTGAAGAGGACAATAGCGTCGGGCACCTGGATGTTATTACGCAGGATGGGCCCACAAAAAAAAACCTTTCACCCGGGCCGTTAATTGGAAACATGTTAATGTTGTGGAGATGTTAAATCGCCGGAATCAGTTTGAGCGTCTCACAATGCCAAGCGTAACTCAAGCACTCATGAATATTTTGATGTCAAATTTTCACAGATGTCAAGAACAGTGGCAGTAAACTGAAAAAAAATGGAAATTCCATAAGCCCTGGGAATTTTAAATTGAAAATTGTTCTTACTTTTGAACACAGTAGTACACTATTAGACAGTACAATAATAAAAGGAATACTCTATTAGAAGAATAGAATGTGTTTGAGCTCAATCGGCAATACCGAAATAAATCACAAACTCATGTTGTCAACAACTAAAGTTTATTTTTTACTTAAAAGAATTTGCCGTTTCTCTTTAATACCCAATAAATTTCAACAAATTTCCCTCCTTAAAAGCATCGTGACAGAGAGAAACAACAACAACATAAAAGTAGTGTAAATTTTGCGAATTATCAGGGCCAAGCACAGCTAGAATAAGAGTACTAATTTGCGAGCATGGCTCTTCTCATGAAAATTAAGCCCATTAAGTATCAAAGTGCGCAGGTCTCCCTCTATTCATCAATGGTAATCCTTCTAAGCTCACCAGAATACCTTGAATTAACGGAAAAGTTACTAAATAGCAATGTAATGGGAAGGTGATGCTTTTTAGATAAAATATTAGATGGCCTCTGTTTTTCTTTCTCGTTTCAACTAGGCGGAGTAAGCCGATAGTTGGAAAGGATCCTGGCATCCTCTGTTTGATTGAAATCTTATTGGGCCATTAGGTTTGGGGACGAAAATCTTTTTATTATTTTTGATACGTGATTATCTTTTGGATGGCGACGTTATCAGTGATTTCTTTGTTTGGAAGAGCCCCATCACTGATAATGTTGTTGCAGTGCGATAAAAAGATCATTATCTCCTTGTCCTTAGCTCCAATCTCTTTGCCGGTGCTTTGTAAAGAGATGAGTGGTTATTGATAGAAAAATGCGTATTTAGTTAGAAAGCTTAATCAATGTACTCGTACATCATCAGGAAGATGGTGTTGTGGATCAGTAGAGGCTACCAGACCTTTCTTGGCACTTAAATATCAGAGTAATAAGGCACATCTTCAGATTTTGTTATGAATATGCATTTAATTTTCCATTTGATTTTTCATGTGTCCTATGAAAAGCAACGTGGACCAATAATTGTGG
The DNA here is from genome assembly GCA_021605095.1 of Caerostris extrusa. NCBI lineage: Eukaryota > Metazoa > Arthropoda > Arachnida > Araneae > Araneidae > Caerostris > Caerostris extrusa. Next base: position 92,990 of record BPLR01015560.1, read on the forward strand.
AATGCTATCATGCTGAGGTACATTGTAATGTTCTTGAGGATGTATTTCAAGTGGAGCAGGTTGTCGAACATTGACATGAAATCTGGATAACAAAGGAATTTTGGATAATGAGGTGATTTCGTGTTTTCTGTTACAGACCTTTTTTCATTTCATTTGATACTTCTAATTTCATCTTCATATTTTGTTATGAATATTCTTTTAGTTTTAAATTTGTTTTTCCCTTAATATAAAAAACATTTGTTGAAGCAGTGTTCAGAGTGGTAAGGGAATTCAATGCAGGTTGTTGAATGAAGGAAACCTGTATATTACAGGCAATTTTGGATATTAGGGTGTTTCTACATTATTTTCCTGTACATGCTTTTCCCTTTCATTTTGATACTTAATTTCATCTTCAGTTTTTGTTATAGATATACTTTTAATTTTACCATTTGATTTTTTTTACGCTTTATTATAAAAGCAACGTGGAACAAAATTATGGAGATGCTATCATGCTGCGGAGTACATTGTAACGTTCTGGGGGGTGTATTTCAAGTAAGTCA
>BPLR01015564.1:0-25660 GCA_021605095.1 Caerostris extrusa
AGATAAACTAAAAAAAATGAATGAAAATTATTTAGAACGGACTTTCTGCAATATTGTGAAAAAAAAAGTAGGAATTGACTTTAAAATTTTTTGTTACATTACTTGTTTTAATATCTAGTGCTCTGATTTTATACAAAAAAGATAAATCAAGGTTTTGTTTAAATTTAGGGTTAGAAACTATTACCACTAGGTTTTATTGTTCGTACTTTGAAAATGATGCAAATCATTTATAATGCTTATTTTTAACAACCATATTTGCAAAACAGTCAAAACACACCTGATTTGCCAATTTGACATTATAAAGTTAGATATACAAGATTTCATATTTCACTATCAGTAAGCATATCTCACTCACTTCGTCTGTTAACAATCTCTTCGTATTAAATGTTTATCAGCCTTTCTCTTTTGATATACCCCTTTATCTCATCTGATTTCTGCTTGGAGTGTGTTTAGCTACATTTATATGCAAATTCAGTATAAAAATGTTCGCCATTATAATGTTTTGTTATTATATTAACCATTATAATCCACCATTTATACATCAATTTATAATTTTAAATATTCAGAGTAAAAATTAATTTTATATTAAGTAAAAATATACAAATGTGTTGTTAATTTAGGAAACACATATTATATAGTGTAATCTTTATTAAATATGTCACTCAATTTTTTTCTTTGCAAAAATATAGGTGATTCGATAATTACAAACGGTCAAAGTATTTATTTGATCAATTAGAAATTATTTGGCCATATAATCTAATTCCTTAGTTTTTTTTTTTTTTTCTTTTTTTTTTTGATATTATGATTATTTCAATTTACTATTAATGTTTTATCTTATTTTACCAAAGGGTTTTACCTTTGTACCTTAAGTTGCTTTCCTTATTTCACAAAAAGAGTTTTACCTCACTTTACAAAAGTGTTTTACTTTTTTATAAAAACATGACGCACATGAAAACAACAGCTGAAATAATTATGAAAATGCTAAATTTAATCATTTATTTAACCTAGTTGCTTTATTATGTATACTAAGATGTCAATTTGAGAAATAATTTTAAGTGTTAATAGCCGAACTGCTGTTTATTTTAATTATAGTATTGATTTATTAGTATCAGTGTTTTTAAATATAGAAATCTCTAGTAAAAATATAAATAAAAAAATATATATAAAAAATAAATTCTAAATTCAATTACACTTAAATTTAATACATTTCCATACTTAAACCCACAATGAGAAGCATAGAATAAAAAAAAATACAATTTATTTGAGTTACTTTAATTTCAAATGCATGTGATGCATTATAAATAAAAATACTTGCAGTATTGTTTATCAATGAATTAGAGTTACTGCATAATGCATAAAATGTCTTCTGCATAAAATCGCCGAAAGATAATATCAACATCCCATCTTATCATAACAAAAACCTCCCATATCGCAAACAGAACTGCTAACGCCAAATTATCTCTTCAGTGAGCGCAAGATCTGTCAGAGAAGCCTGTGTTGTTTCAGGGGGTGTAGCTAGACAACAACAATACGAACATTGTCCAATCTCTGAGAGTAATCTCATATATATATATATGGGGATAGTAGAATGAATAGTTAGAATAAATAAACAAACCTATAAATTTTAGCCTTCCTATTTTTTTATACATACGATTTCTGGAATTCTACATTTAGAAATAAAGCAAAAATTATTATTTAACATACTTGCAAAGTTTTCTACAAACGACGTGAAGAATGTTTTAAAAAGTACAAACTTCTTCTTCAGTTTAAATAAACGGCTTGAATAATGTGTTGTATAGCTTATTGAGCTGAAAAATTAAGCAGGTTTCATTCAAGATCTACGATTAAACGCTGAATAGAAAGTACTTCTACCTATGCTGGTACACGATAAATCCATGAAATGGAATGTTTTTTTCAGTTTATTTTAAGAAAAGGAAGAACGAAGTGAAATCACCAGGTGCTACTTTTAGGTATTCGATTCGTAATGATTTGTTTTCTACACATTTGGCATAACATAATTTAACTTTTTATTATCTATATCCATGTGAGACATTAACATAATAGGCAAAATTCATATATCAGTTTTAATGAAGTACCTTACCTTGTTGATTTTGACGTTTTCAAATTTCTTTTCCCACACATTTGACATAACATACTTTTAACTTTTCATTATCTATATGAAACATAATAAATCTTTGCATTAGTTGTTCTTCATTACTCTCATCTGCATTGACATCATCATGAAGTTAAAATGAAAATTTCTATAGAAACGGAAAACGAAAATGAATGTGACCCATTTTTTATTTCTATTCATCCGTCTTTTCAATCTGTAAAATGCAGTTAGGATTTTTAAATATCAATGCTTTATAATAAAGTGACCATGTTGTTTTTGACATTTTTAATAATTTCTTTTCACACACAATTGGCATAACATATTTTTTACCTTTTTATTATCTATACTTTGTTATGTGAGATATAAATAACAAAACAAGCAAAATTAATGGAGAGAGAAGACATAATAAAATTATTTATCATGTTGAGTTTTACGTTTTCAATATTTTTTCCCAGACATTTGTCGTAACCTATTTTACCTTTTTATCATCTATAATTTGTTATGTGAGATGTAATTAACAAAACAAGCAAAATTAATAAAAGAAGACATAACAAAGTAGCATGTTGATTTTACATTTTCAATAATTTATTTTCCTACATATGTGATAACATACTTTAACTTTTTTTTACCTATATCTATGGGAGACATAATTAATCTTTACATTAGTTCTTCATTACTCTCATCTTTATTGCATCATCATGAAGTTAAAATGAAAACTTCCATTTCTATAGAAACGGGAAAAACGAAAATGAATGGGACAACCATTTTTTTTTCATTACTTCTATTCATCAGTCTTTTTCAATCGGCCCAATGCAATTAGAAATTTTAAATATCAATTGCTTTATTGACTTTGGCTTTGAATCGTAATAAAGGAAAATCTTCCAACAATTAAAAAGAACTTAATTCCAATGAATAAAGAACTCGACCAGAAATAACCTATTCCATTATTCATACGGAGAGAATAGATTAATTTTTGTTGAAATCCAGATGATTTTTCTCTTATTTCTGGAGAGAAATTCTCCTTTCTCCAAGGAAGAGGAATATCAGTTCAAAAGTCTATTTGTCTTCGCAGTCAATAAAAATGTTCTTATGTTCTATCAGGACGAGTTCCATTGTTCTTTCTGAATAGTTCAGGAACAGAAATAAAAATCGTTCCTCTAACTATGGTGATCAAAATCCACCCTTTTAACCCCAGGGTCTTTTAATGGAAATCGTATTTACATGGGACTGCAATTACAAAAGTTAAACATGACAGGGGGAATTTCTTTAATTTGCTTCGTCTGAAATGCAAGAAATTTTGCGATGATTTAGCTTCTTAGAATTATTGGAAAAAGTTATTTATTCTTTTTCATTCACAAGAATAACGAAGAATATGAAAAGATCCTAAGAGTGTCTTAACTCAAATATAACTTACAGATTTCATTAAGGTTGAACTGTTTATTCACATATTAATGCAAGACAAAATATGATAGAACACATTATCAGATAAGAAGCCTAAAGGCAAATATTATGTTAATGCTGTTTTTTAATTGTTCTTTTCCTTTTCAGAGACCCCTGCACTATATTTTATGCTGTTACTGATATTTAATGAAAGAAAACGAAGCTTATAATATGTTTATTTACTTTCCTTAAATATATATTTTAACATTTAAAATAACCAATGCATTTAGTCAGAAAACAAAAAAGAGTTTGTTAGCTACACATGTATAAATTTAGGTACATACATAATTATTATTTTTTATAAAATTAAGATATTTCACATAATTGTCAAAATTAATACAGAGACATAACAAAGTAATTTACCATGTTGAGTATTAGATTTTCAATAGCTTCTTTTCCCACATATATGGCATAACATATTTAAAATTTTAGTTATCTATATCCATTAGGGATATAATTAATCTTTACATTAGTTGTTCTTCATTACTCTCATCTTTATTGACATCATCATGCAGTTAAAATGAAAACTTCTATTTCTATTGAGACGAAAAACAAAAATGGATGTGACAGCCCTATTTTTTTCTTTACTTCTATTCATCAGTCTATTCAATCTGTCAAAGGCAATTGGAATTTTTAAATATCAATGCCTTATTGACTTTGGCTTTGAATCGGAATAAAAGGAAAGTCTTACAACAATTAAAAAGAACTAAATTCCAATGAATAAAGAACCCAACCTGAAATAACCTATTCCATTATTCATACGGGGAAAATAAATTACTTTTGTTGAAATCCAGATGATTTCCTTATTATTTCTGAGAGAAATTCTCCCTTTTCTCCAAGAAAGAGGAATATCAGTTCGAAAAGTCTATTTGTCTTCGCAGTCAATAAAAATGTTCTTATGTTCTATCAGAACGAGTTCCATTGTTCTTTCTGAATAGTTCAGGAACATCAATAAAAATCGTCCCACTAACTATGGTGATCAAAATCCACCCTTTTAACCCCAGGGTCTTTTAATGGAAATCGTATTTACATGGGACTGCAATTACAAAAGTTAAACATGGCAGGGGAATTTCTTTTAATTTGCTTAGAGTGAAATGCAAGAAATTTTGCCATGATTTAGCTTCTTGGAATTATTGGAAAGTGATTTTTTTTTTTTTACTACAGGAACGACGAAGAATATGGAATAAATTATAAGAATTTTATATCACAAATGTAACTAATTGATTTCATTAGGGCTGTACTATTTATTTACATATTAATGCAAGTCAAAAGGTGATTGAAAACATTATCAAATGAGAAGATTAAATGCAAATTTTATGTTAATGTTCTTTTTCAATCGTTCTTTTTTTCAGATATTCAAGCATTTAATGTTATTTTGTTTCAGACATTTAAAGAATGGTAACGAAGCTTACAGTGTATTTACATTCTTTCCTATATTAAATATTCTAACATTTTAAAATAGTCAATGCATTTAGTCAGAAAACAAAAGCATTTTGTTGGCTACATATACAAAATTTAGGTTTGGGGCTCTACAGTCATTTTGTGCACACGAGGGCTAAACAGACCAGGACCTACAGTTTAAGGTGGGTTCTGAATCACTATCAAATATTCATAATATATAATAGGCAAAAAGTAATGTAGAAGACCAAATAAAGTAATTACCATGTTGAATTTTCATTTTCAATAAGTTGTTTCCCCACACATTTTACTAACATGCATTAACTTTTTGTTATGCATATGCATGTGAGTAATAATTAACGAAACAGGTGAAAATAATATAGAAGACAAAATAAAGTAACTTACCCTGTTGATTTTGATAAGGTAAATAATTTATTTTCTCATATATGTGACAAGTAACATATTTTATAACAGTTATAATAAAATAACATATCGTGTTGATTTTTACATTTTCAATAATTTCTTTTCCCATATATTTGTCATAACATACTTATAACTTTTTGTAATCTCTATTCATGTGAGACATAATTAATCTTTACATTAGTTGTTCTTCGTTACTCTCATCGTTATTGACATCATGCAGTTAAAATGAAAACTTCCATTCCTATAGAAACTGGAAGACGAAAATGAATATGATGACCATGTTTTTTCTTTACTTCTATTCATCAGTCTTTTCAATCTGTCCAATGCAATTAGAATTTTTAAATATCAATGCTTTATTGGCTTTAGCTTTGAATCGGAATAAAAGGAAAATCTTCCAACAATTAAAAAGAACTTAATTCCAATGAATAAAGAACTCGACCAGAAATAACCTATTCCATTATTCAGACGGGGAGAATAGATTAATATTTGGTGAGATTCAGATGATTTTCTTCTTATTTCTGGAGATAAATGTTCCCATTTCTTCAAGAAAGAGGAATATCAGTTCGAAAACTCTATTTGTCTTCGAAGTCAATAAAAATGTTCTTATGTTCTTATAGAACGAGTTCCATTGTTCTTTCTGAATAGTTCAAGAACAGAAATAAAAATCGTCCCACTAACTATGGCGATCAAAATCCACCCTTTTAACCCCAGGGGCTCTTAATGGAAATCGTATTTACATGGGACTGCAATTACAAAAGTTAAACAGGCAGGGGGAATTTCTTTTAATTTGCTTAGAGAGAAATGCAAGAATTTTTGCAGTGATTTAGCTTCTTGGAATTATTGGAAAAAGTGATTTATTTTTTGTAACTGCAAGAATAACGAAGATTATGAATTAAATTATGAGCGTTTTATCTCAAATACGACTTAAGATTTCATTAAGGGGTGAACTGTTTATTTCCTTTTATACAAGGCAAAATGTAGTAAAACAATGTCAAATAAGAAGCTTGAGGGTTAATTTTTTTTAAACGTTCTATTTTTAATTATTCTTTTCCTTTCAGATTTTTCTTTTGCATTAAGTATTCTAACATTTTAAAATAAACAAGAAAAAAACAAAGACATTTTTTTAGTCACACATGTATAACAATTAGATATTACTACTACTACTACTACTACAACACCACCCCATTGTGTCTAGAGCTGAGTTGCTACTTTACAGTTTGAGCATGATGTGGGTGAGAATTAGCCTGATTGGGCTCTGTGACGTTCTACAGTCATATGAGACCGGGACCTACAGCTTAAAGTGGATTCCGAACCACTACAAACATCCATGACACGTCTAGGATTCCAACTCGAAGCCTGTAATACCATGCACCAGAGTGCTACCCGCTCGGCCATCAATTCACATAAAATTTCGATACTCACGTAATACAATTTTTTTCATAAAATTTACACGATAGAATAGACGTTAGAATTTACACGTTACATTTACACGTGGTGTAATAGTAGTAGTTATTTACACGTGGTATGATTATATTAATACTTTCCTCTGAATTCGAGAGGCATGGTGGCCAATTGGCTAGTTCTCTGGCTGTTGATACCACAGGCTTTAGGCTCGAACACAGGTGTTCACATGTATGTTTGTTATTAGTTCGGAATCCACAAGAAACTGTAGGTCTGTTTAGCCCAAAGTGTGCGAAAATAATCATAGAGCGCCAAACCAATCCTCTGAGTTCGATAATGTTTTATATGTTGATAAAGAAAAAGTCCCTTTAAATAATTAAATTTTAACAACAATTCGACCATTGTTTTTCAAATTTTGATGTACTAATTTAAGAATTACGTTTTTTTTACATTCATACAATTTATAAGACGAAACTGCAAAATTTAAGTTTGTAATGAATGTATAAAATTGGGTCTTGTAGTGAAATCTATGAACCTTTTTTTTTTTAATAATGACGATTTTTTTTTAATTCTTTCCACTAAAAGTGAAAAAGAAGTTTTAAACAGTAAGTTTTTTTCGTTACATATATGATGCTAAATATTGCTACAGTGAAGTGATTTGTGTATTTACGTATACAATTTTATTACATTATTTGCTTCAGATATTATATATTTAATTGCAGCCTTCCTGGTCAATTGGCTAGCTCTCTGGTTTTTGGTACCCAAGTCTTCAGGTTCTTCTAATCAATAAATCTGAGAAGCTAGTATAAAATCAGTTGCCACGCTGTTGAATATCCTACTTATTTTATTGCTGATTATTCATTTGCATTTAAGATCATTATTTACTTTTACTTGATACTTATTATTTAATAATATTATTATTTTGAAACTGTGTAAAAAATATTTACACAAAATATATTTTAATAACTGTATCTTATTTATCGTCTGTTATATGAGTAATTATTACGTTTTGTTATATTATTGAGCTTTAACCATTTAACCATTAACCATAATGGCCAATGGGATAGCGCTCTGGCATTTGGATCCACAGGCTTTCAGATTTAAATACTGGCAGTGGCATGAAAGTTTGTGAGTGGTTCAAAATTCATTTTTAACCTGTAGGTCCCTGTCTAATTAGCCTAAACTGTGCAAAAAATAATCGTAGAGAGGCAAACCAAATATATTTTTAATATTTTTTACTTCATTAATTTCAGAAAATTTCGTTTTATGTATATGCTTTTGTTATTTTTTCAAAAATATATAAGCACGGAGACCACAGACCGTATATATTTCAAATATTACGGGATTCATGTTTTTTTATTTTTTTTTTTTGAGGAATTTGTTTAGAAATGGATTAAACTAATTTTTGTTTATTTTAACCATATTTTGTCTTTTTTTTACTTTACTTTTTTTTATACCCTCCCCTCAAAAAAAAAACTGTATTAGTTAGAAAAGCGTCATGTGCCAGACAAAAATCTGCAATATGAGAATATTCACATTGTTTCAGAAACATTTCTTTTTTTTATCTTACCATTAGATTAATGTTACATTTGGCTCACATAAATTTAAGATATGCGTTACATAATTTAAGAATAAAGAGCATCGCTGAAAATATTGTACTTTGTAAAAAAAAAAAAACAAAGAAATAAAAAAAAAAAAAAAGTATTATATGAATTTCTTATGATAAAATATCAAGCTAAGTTTTGATTTTTTTTTGTGATAAATTGTCTCCTAAATTTGATGGTAAAATAGAAATTGAAGTGTTAAAAAGTCAAAGGATTTTGTTACAGAAACCATACAATGGCTCAATTAACTGTAAAATACCAAAATAAAAGTTTTAATATGGAAAAAAAGTTGGTTTTAAACATAGGAGGAAAGAATAATTTTCTTTCATATATAATAGCTACCTGGAACAAATATTTCTCATCAAGTGCAAGCTTTTAGTAGATCATTCGGATAATCAAAATTTAATACTAGTTTAAAATAAAATACTATATAAAAAGAAGGAAAATCACTTTGAAAAGCGGAAGTGTATTCAAATTACCCGTAGAACGCGTAGCAGGAGCTATCGTCATCAGTAACGAAATCTCTAATAGGTATTTGATGTCCTCCCAGAAAGAATTTTAATTATTTTTACTTCATTCAGTGTTCATTTCATTCATTTGCTCATATCTGATGTTTGCCTGATTTCATAAAATACACCATCGGTAGATTCCATAAGCTACTAATTTTAGTACGGGTAAAAAGCTACATGTTTATTACTGATACTGAAATTATTTGCCTATTATCTTCGGAAAAAGAATATTTTAGAAAGAGAACTTTAGAATTAATTTTTAATGGAATTTCAAAGGAAAATAAACCCTAGATTGTACGAAATGGTCTGCATATCTACCAAGTATTAATATGTATACACCTCTCCCCATATATTGTGTATATATATATATGTACTAATTCAAAATATTTTTTAGTGAATAATATAAAAAGTAATAGATTACAGCATTACATTTATTTATTGAACTTTGTACATCTTCATATTTTGTTAAAAATGGATAGTACGATAGTATGCAAATTTTGAAAAATGAAATGTTGGTATTTACAATACTTTGCTATTCCATTATTTAAAAAAAAAGTAATTTGTATGTTTGTCATCTCAATAAAGTTTTAATCAAACCTACCCAATCGAATAAAAAAAAAAACAATTTGGCTATAGGGATAAGGATGTAGAGATGAGTTTTTGAACTATTTTATTATTGAAAAAATTTCGGTGATTTTTTTTGGATCTTACTCGAACATTTTAAAATCATATAGTATTTATTGCAAGTTTTCAAAATTATGAATGTAATATGTTTGATGTTTTAATGATATTATTACTAAGATTAATCAGCTGAACTGTTAACTTTTTTATTGTGCTCAAAAACATTTGAGAAAAGGTGTTGTTTCCCAGTTCGAGGGAAAAATTGAAGGCAGGAGAAATATTTTAAGGCCAATTTCTGGTAACCAGCCAAGCAGTTCGTCTTTCGTTGTAAAATGGCCCCCTTCTTCCTGTCTTGTGCATGCTGTAGCATTTTTCCCACTAGAAGATTTGTAGTTTTGTTCCCAGGCGAGAGGAATCTATATTCTTTAATAAACATAATAACAACCTATCACCTAAATATGTCATCACATAAGCAGTGTTGTAGCTATTTATATTATTAGCAATTAGGGCTTTGTACTAATGAAAACAACGTGCAGCTGAAATCTGTTAGCAGATAATCAGTGTCATGGATAATGAGACTTGATGAAATTAGTGATTGTCTGTTCGACCTTAAAAGGTCTGACAATTACGGATGAAATATGGGCTATGTGATGAATTGCTGCATCGTGATTGTTGATAGACCATGGGCTGAGGAAGTGACCACTCCACTGATAAGTGAGAGAAGCTGACTCTCCCTCTTGACGGAATTTTTAAACGTAGGTTTTTGTAGAAGAGCAAAAGTGTTCTGCGAAGAGTCGACAAGAAGTATTGTTTTCTCTTTTTTTGAAATAGACAGGACAGAGATTCCGCCTGTTTTCAAAGTGAGACCCTTGTGGTTTCGTGTATTACGCCGTGTGATAATTAATGTCTGCCACAGACTAGACAATGTCTGCCACAGCCACAGACTGTGTTTTAGATTCATCACAGACTCGAGAACTCTGGATATCTTCTTCCTTGTAGTGAACTACACTTATGTATCTAATTTATATCTTTAATTTCCATTTCATTGTAAATAGAGTTTTGTATATATAAATAATGCTAGTAAATAAAATTTAGAGTGTTAAGAAAAACTGAAAGTGTCCCTCTTCTTGAAGCCATTATATAAGTATAGTATAGGACTAGATGTTACGATGGATATTAATGGAAATATAGTCCTTGGGCGTCCTTTACATTAATAAGCGAAAAATAATTTGGACCAACAGGACTATCCAGGGTAAATTTGTTTTAATCAGGCAGTGTATCTTTCGTTATGATATGGCAACCTCCCTAACCATTAAATTTAATAAAACTATTTTTACACAAATTCTCTCATATAATCTCTTAAGCCATTTTCTCATCTTCAAATCTTACACAATTCATAAGTAAAATTTAAAATTTTTAAATTATATATATATGTCATAAATTATTCTACATGAACAGTTTGTTGAATAAAAAATTGCTTCTAAAATTAAATAATTATTTCTTACTACTTATGACATTAAGATATTTTCTAACCATCAATATTTTTCCAACAATTTTTAAACAGGAACTTTTCAAGTTAAGAGACACCATTTAATTAACATTTAAAGGAACTCAGGAATTTGTGTTCCTGCCTAGCTTTATTTCTTTTGTAATGATTTGCAGTAATGTAGAATAGGCTTTATACCATTTGAATTATATGTTTAAAATAATATCGTAAATCAAACATCATACAGGGTGATCATAATTAGGATCCATTTTCAAAATGCTGATTAAAAGAACCACTGAAGATACTTGAAGAAGGTCCAAACAAAGAAAAAGACGATATGATGGAAAAAAAATTCCACCGATTTTTCTCATCCAATTTGGTATGACTTTCGGTTTGACACGCACGGGGTTTACGTGAAGTCAAAGATGATGTCTTATTGTTTAAGGGTTTTCCATTTCAAAAGGAAAAATTAAATGACATTTCGAAGTGATTTTTTCCGTCTAAACTAACAGATGAAACAATCAAACACAATTTTTTTCTTTCTAATGCAGCTGGCAAACACTTTATAGACAACTATGGTCTTGAATGCTGCAAATCACGTTGCTGATTTGCATTAAGACCCAGGGGGCAAAATGTAATAAAAAGATAAGTCACGTCACAATGAGTTCAACAATGCCCCTGCAAGCCCTACTGAAGAAGGGGGAAACGGTATAGCGAAATTACCGATTTTTCCCATCCAATTTGGATTGAACTTTGAGGTTTTCCATTTGGCACCGATGGACTCGAACCTGGAACTGTTGGATGACCGCCAGAGCGTTTCTGTCAAAATTCAGGCCCCACAATCAAACAAATTGAACACTTCAGTTGGTTTAATGTGCAATTCATGCCAAATGCGTTATAATTTCGATTCAAAATATTACTGGCAGCTGAATTCACTTTCTTTATGTCGTTCATAGCGCCATGTATTAATACACTTTAGAATTTTTTGATGCCGCACCATTCCCCCTTCTTCATGTATCTTCAGTTCAAATTTGACCTTATTGTGACGAATGATTCTTTTTTTTACAGCATTTTGAAAGTGGGATTTTAATTATAATCACCTTGTATATTATAAATTCACATGAATAGTTTGTTGAGTTAAAACACTACTAAAACTAAATAATTATTTCCTATTACTTAAGACATTAAGGTATTTTCTAACCATCAATATTTTTACAATTTTTAAAAATAGAAACTTTTCAAGTTAAGAGTTTAACTATTTAATTAATTTCCGCGTTTAAAACACCTTGCAAAGAAAATTTCCTTCTTTTCTCCATTTCTGATATTAAATCCTCAAGTGCAAGAGGTAATTATTTTTACAAAACGGTCAACTGTCATTTCCAGAAATATTTTGCATACCATTTCCCCGTAAATGAAGATTTATAATCAGATAGTGAAAGATGACACAACATCATCGCTCATTCGATTTTTCAGTTTATCTTCAGAATAATTTGTTAATCCACCTTCCGCGTTGTACTTTCGCCCTGTTTCTTGGGGATTGATCCAAACAAAGAAAAAGACGAATTGATGGAAGAGAAAAAAAAAAAAAAGAAAAGAAAGAAAAAGAAAAAGAAAAGCTGTTCTCGTTGACACGCATGGCATGTTCTGCACGTGAAACTGAAGATCAAAGATGATGTCTTATTGTTTATTTTTTTCATGATTCTCAAAAGGAAAAATTAAATACATTTCTTTTGGATGATTTTTTAGAGTAAACAATAACAGATTAGAAGTAAGAAACTCTGAATTTGTGTTCCTTCTAATTTTATGTTATATTGTTTCTTTAATATCATATGTATCTGTAATGTATAATCTGTAATATGTATATATAGGGTGATTATAACCTGTAATGCACCCCCTTTCAAAATGTTGATAAAAAATATATAACTGTATGTATGCATCTGTGATGTACTTTCTGTAATATCGTTTTTCTATTGACGTAGAATATGTTTTATAGTCGAATATGTAAAAAATTTTATAAAAACAAGTTTCGATTAACATTGCTGCGATGATAATATATTTGTAATGTATCTTTTGTAATAACGTATCTGCCTTAGCGCGTAGAATATTGTTTTATTGAAGAATTAAGCATTTAAAAATATTAAATTAAAACTTTCAAAAATTCTGCTTTGAAGATACAAACAAATATGTAATATATCTTCTGTAATGTATGTTTTGCAATAACATTCTGCATTTAAGAAGAATACGTTTTATAAACGAATTATGTTTAAAAATATTACCCTAAAACAAGGTGCTATTAATATTGCTGTCATGATAATATATTTAAAAATGATCACTAAGATTACAATCCCAGAATTAAATGAATAAACAAATGCACACCGTAAACATAAATTAAAACACATTGTAAACATATTGCTACGGACGCGGAGTAAAATACCCCCCGCAACGCTCTAATCATGTTAGACTAGAACCTATGAGTTAAAGTGGATTTCGAATCATTCCAGCCTCCATGGCACCACCGGATCTCGACCCTGAAACCTGCGGTACCGAGCGCCAGAGTGCTAGTCATTCGTTCATTCAGGCCCCCACAGAATTCACAAGTAAAATCTAAAATTCTATAATTATATATTATATATTTAACTTGAACAGATTATTGAAAAAAATTGCTTCAAAATCAAATTTAACTATTTAATTAATTTCCCCATTTAAAACACCTTGCTGAGAAAAATTTCCTTATTCTCCATTTCTGATATTAAATCCTCAAGTGCAAGAGGTAATTATTTTTACAAAACGGGTAACTGTCATTTCCAGGAATATTTTGCATACCATTTCCCGTAAATGAAGATTTATAATCGGATAATGAAGATGACACAACATCATCGCTCATTCGATTTTTCAGTTTATCTTCAGAATAATTTGTTAAACCACCTTCTTGTGTTGTACTTCCGCCCTGTTTCTTGATATTGATCCAAACAAAGAAAAGACGAATTGATGAGAAGAAAAAAGAAAAGGAAAAAAGAGAAAAGCTGTTCTCGTTGACACGCATGGTATGTTCTGCCCGTAAAACTGAAGATCAAAGATGATAATCTTATTGTTTATTTTGTTTCTTGATTTCTCAAGAAAAATTAAATACATTTCGTTGGCTGATTATTTTAGAGTAAACCATAAGAGATTAAAGAGATAATGAACTCTGGAATTTGTGTTCCTGCTTTTTAGTTTTGTTTCTTTTGTAATGGTTTGCATTAACATGGAGTATGTTAATGTTTTAATAATAGGGTAATATTTCAAACACATGATTAATCTATATCATGTGTTTGAAATATTACCCTATTAGGTGCTATTGTATTGCTGTCATGGTAATCTATTTGAAAAATTATTTATAAGGTTACAAAAAAATAAAATACATCGAAAGCATTAATTAAGACACCTTGAAAACATACCATAAATAAAATGTGTAAAGGAATAACGCAGATTTGGTGTGTTCCATGTCTTTGGAACAATCTTAATCTGTGTTATTCCCAACAAATACTTATGTTTTCCAATCAATATAATCAATATTATCCATTACAATGGATTTACATACATTTCAATTTTTTATTTCTTTTAATTTTGACTATGGAAAGTTGAAACCTGTTCCATAGATAGATGAAGGATTAAACCCTTTTGGCATCATTACATTTCTTGGAAAATCACTGACACAGGTAGAGGGCTAAGGAGAAAGTTATATTTTAGGGGAAATATATTAAAAGACATTAGCACATAATGAATTTGTTTGATAGATTTACTGAAGTTATTGCATAAATAAATAAATTATTTTTATATGAAATTCATTTGCCTGTTTTTCCAATCTCTGCTGCTATAAATACGAAACACCCTATCTAACATATTGATGTAGCATGAATAAAACATTATGTAATTCAATGTGATGGCGTTCATTTTCCAGCATTTTGTGGAAGCCCATAACTGTTCTTTCTGATTAAGAGAATAAAAAATTTTCAAGAAAATAAAAAAAAATAAAAAAATTTTCTGCCAAAAATATTGAAAGTTATCCTTTTTAATAGTTGAGAAATGGATAAAATAATCATAAGCGCGGAATCTTTTTTAATTCATAAGCACTTTTTTATTGATAAAGCATTAAATCAGTTACATTCACACATATTACTATAAATCTGGATTTCCAGTTCCACTAGATACTTCACTATGCTTTTAAGGAATAATAAATAAAAATATAAATTTTTATAAATAAATATGTCATTTAATATTACTTATATTTTATTGTAAAATGTTTAAAAAATAATAAATAAAAATGACTTTCCAAAGCAGCTGCAATAATGAATCTGATATTTCAAGGCAGCTTTAACTTGAAATACTCTGTTTTAGTAATTTTAGCTGTTAATATTTTTGTAATATTAGCTGGAGCATAACCAAAACTCAATCAATAAATTTTTGATTGAATTTTGGAAATGAAATTCTGCGAGTTTTGCAGTGAGATTGAGTTTTGGAAATGCAGATGCAATATGCAATTAAAATGCAACTCTAGATTGCTAATTAGGCATTAAAACTTCGTTAATACAAAAAGACACCTACATTTATTTATCAATTAAATAAGCAGTTAAACCATCATAAGCATTTTAAATAAATGAATTAAATTTTAAATTACTGTACTTGCTAATTTATTTATCTAAGTATTGTTAATTTTTTTCTGACTTTTGTTAATTTTTAAAAAAAGGATTTATTTTTAAATGGGTAATCTATTAAAAGAAAACATGAATGAGGGCGTTGGAGTTAGATAAAATTCTTAATAATATTTCTATTATTTTTCTATAAATGTATCAAAATGCTTTCATTATATTTTAGCTAAATGCTCATGTAAATTAAATCGTAGATAATAGAATATATTAATTAAATTTTTTTAATATCGTTGCATAATTTAAAGTTTAAAAGTGTCATTGCTGTTGTCGTGTCCCTCATGAAAGGAGGGAAAACGTGTGCAGCTTCTGTTGTGATGGAGTACCTGTTAGTAAAGTCTGATTTCTGCTTCGAAGAAAGAGTGCAGTGCAGTCAGAGAGGAATTTTAGAGGGGAACTACCCAGCATTTGTGTATTTTATTAAAAGAAAACCAAGAAAACTCCCCCACCCCCCAGGTAGTCCTGATTGGCAAGTCAAGATCCCAAACGCCATCGAGACTCCTCGTTTTTTTGAGACAGTGACTATAACAATGCCGCCAGTGGAATGAACCTACGCCTTAATGCTCACCAGCGGCGCGTTGGCACTGAACCATGAGTCAGACAAAAATATAATTAAAATACACAATAGACATTCTATACACCTCTTTTTATGTAGCATAGTATAATTGCAGTTTTGTAAATCGTATTATTAGAAGAAAAACTAAATTAAACCTTTGCTACCAAATTATGTGAAATTTAAAAACTAAGCTTTATTAAATTAGCTTTAAATTCATGATTAAAAGTAATTATTACTCTGATATCTACATTAAATTCATAATTATAACAATTTTAATAATAAGACAAATAAACAACATGTTTTCTGAATAAATTATATTGATTTCCATTATAATATTACCTTCCATCATAATTCGTAAGCTATAACAATTTTAAAAATAAGAGAAATAAAATATCCTGTTTTAAAAGTAATTACATTGTCCTCCACATTTAATTCATAAACTATAACATTTTTAATAACAGGAAAATAAAAATATTCTGTTTTTTGAAATAATTGCATTGTCCTCCATATTTAATTCATAAACTGTAATAATTGTAATAATAAAATAAGATAAAAAAAATTTCCTAAAAAATTATTCAAAATTTTAATAAAAGTGCAATAAAGCAAAAAATCAAAATCACCAATTCATTTGATCTTGTTTTTTTAAAAATATATTTAAAAATAAGTTACCTTTTTTTTTGAAAATAAAGAAAAAATGTTATTAAAAAGGACATATTTTTAAAAATATGTTAGAATTTTCTGAACATTAATATCATTATTTGCAGTTATAAGAATCATGATGGATAAAGCTTTCATAAAAACATTTTTGACTTCGTGACACTACATTCAGATAGAAATAAGGCAAGCCTCGAATAAAATAAAATAAATTTCAATACTCCTGCGTCACTGTAATTTTTTCCCTCCTACTGGAATCCTACACTTCCTATCACTTTAGCGATCCTCACCTTCAAATGCATTTTATTCAAAATAGATTTTCAGGACGGCGATGATATTCGAATATTTGCTGTTATAAAAACATCATTTTCGAATTATTTTTTAGCTATCGCAAGTTTTACGCCAAGAATCAAATAAACAACCACCGATGGAAGAATTCTAGTGGATAACAAATTTTTATGATAAAAATGTTGAAATAAACGTTTTATTATTATTTTTTTTTTTTACAAAATGTTTAATGTGTTTTTATAGAATAGCAGAAATATGCATTAATTTCAAAAATATATTTCGTTGTATTTGTTGGAAATGGGTAGAAAAATTATTTCCAGAAATAATACTTTTATTTATTTATGTCAGTAAGATGGCACTTCCTTCAATCGCGGCGTATTTAATTCATATGCTATCATTTATATGAAAAATATTATAAGTATGTTTATTGTTTGTTTATATTATGTTTATTATGTTATATTATGTTTATTGTGTTTGTTTATATTATGTTTATTATGTTATATTATGTTTATTGTGTTATATTTGTTATAAGATGTTTATTGTTTTATAATGTTCTCAAAGAAGAAAATCAAAATTTATTGTCTGAAGGTTACTTTAATCTATTTCTCAAACTATTTTTTTCAATTGTGTTATTTCAAAGACAAATTCTAAAAAGGTTTCAAATAAGGTCAAAATTATAAATTTACAAACATAAGTTGTATTATCTGTTTGTTTTTATCTGCAAAATTAAAATGGTACTATATGTGCATAAAATTATTTTAAATAAAATCATTGAAAGCTGGCATAATATAATAGCAATTCATAATTTAATGTAATGATTACATTGCTCTCTACATTTAATTCATAAACTATAAAATTCTAATAATAAGAGGACTAAATTATAATATTTTTTTAAATTTTTAAAAAGATTTAACCAAGTAAGAAATTAATTTCGTGATTATAGTCACGTTATCTTGATTTAAAATTGCAATTAAAAAATAAGTACCTTTTTCACATGAAAAATAAATTTCAAATGTTTTTAAAAAAATATATTTTTTAAATATGATAACATTTTCTCAATAGAGATATCATTATTTGCAGTTATAAGATTCATGATAGATAAAGCAAAAATTTTTGACTTCATAACAATAAATATAGATAAAAAATAAGGCAAGCCTCGAATAAAATAAAATGAATTTCAATACTCCTGTGACAGTAACTGTAATTTTTTCCCTCCTACTTGAATCCTACACTTCCTATCATTTTAGCAATCCTCACCTTCAAAATGCATTTTATTCAAAATAGGTTTTCAAAACAGCGTTGATATTCGAATATTTGTTAAAAAAAACATCATTTCGGGAATTATTTTTTTTAGATATTGCATATTTTACTTCAAGAATCAAATAAACAACCACCGATATGAGATAACTACTAGTGGATAACAAATTTTTTATACTAAACATGTAGAAATAAAAGTTTTATTTTTTTTTTATAAAATGTTTAATATGTGTTTTATAGAATGTCAGAAATATGCAGCAATTTCAGAAATATCTTTCGTTGTATTTGGTGAAAATGGGTAGAAAAATTATTTCGAGATTTAATACTATTTTTATTTATTTCTGTGATATGGTACTTCTTCAATCATGACGTATTTAATTTATAAACGATCACTTATATGAAAAATATTGTTAAGTGTGTTTATTGTTTGTTTAATGTTGTTTATTTTTTTTTTATATTATTGCTCCCAGAGAACAAAATCTAATGTTTGAAGGTTTAATTTAATCTGCTTTCTTAAAGTAATTTTTGAAATGTATATTTCAAAGATATGCATTCCCTCTGCTTCAAATATGTTCATATTTCTAAATTTACACACACAAATAATTTGTATCATCTGTTAATCGTTTTTATCTGCAAAATTAAAATGGTTCTATATGTAATAATAACACTGCCTTCCACACTTATTCCTAAACTATAAACATTTTAATAATACGGCAAATTAAATATTCAATCCTTTAAATAATTACATTGCACTGCACATTTAATTCGTAAACTATATTAGTTTTAACACTGGGATAAATAAAATATCTTGTTTTTAAAATAATTACATTGCCTTCCACACTTAATTCATAAGCTATAGCAATTTTAATAATAAGACAAATAAAATATTCTACTTTTGAAATTTTATTAAAATTTAATACAGTAAAAAAATTCATTTCGTCCTTATAGTGAAGTAATCTTGCTTTTTAAAATCCAATTAAAAGATAAATTATCTTTTGACGTGAAAAAGAAACTTGAAATGTTTTTTAAAAGACATATTTTAAAATATGATAAAATTTTCAATATATAGATATCATTATTTACAGTTATATTAATCATGATAGATAAAGCAACAATTTTTCATAAAAACATTTTTGACTTCATAACAATAAATTCAGATAGAAATAAGGCAAGCCTCGAATAAAATAAAATAAATTTCAATACTCCTGCGACTATAATTTTTTTTTCTCCTACTCGAATCCTACACTTCCTATCACTTTAGCGATCCTCACCTTCAAATGCATTTTATTCAAAATAGGTTTTCAGAGCGGCGATGATATTCGAATATTTGCTCTTATAAAAACATCATTTTCGAATTATTTTTTATCTATTGCATATTTTACTCTAAGAATCAAATAAACAACCACCGATAGGGAGAATGCTAGTGGATAGCAAATTTTTATGATAAAAATGTTGAAATAAACGTCTTATTATTATTTTTTTTTACAAAATGTTTAATGTATGTTTTTATCGAATAACAGAAATATGCAGTAATTTCAGAAATATCTTTCGTTGTATTTGTTGAAATGAATGAAAAATTATTTCGACATTTAATATTTTTTTTATTTATTTCAGTACCTACTTCTTTAAACACGACGTATTTAATTTATGGGTGATCACTTATATGAAAAATATTGTTAAGTATGTTTATTGTTTGTTTAATATTATTTATTTTTATTATAATGTTCGTAAAAAGGAAATCAAAATGTGTCTGAAGGTTAATTTAATCTACTTTCTGAAACAATTTTTTTCAAAATGTATTATTTAATTTTTTTTTTTATTTACTCTGCTTCAAATATGTTCATTATTCTAAATTTATTTAAAAAAATAAGTTGTACCATCTGTTAATTTTTTATCTCCAAAATTAAAAAATTCTATATATGGATAAAATTATTTTAAATCAAAAGATTTAAAGCTAGCATAATATATAATAGCATATAATAACGTTTAATTTGATGTAATAATTACATTGCTCTCTACGTTTAATTCATAAACTATAAATCTTAAGACAAGTAATAAAAGCAGAATATCATGTTTTGAAATAAAATATCCTCACATATTTTTAAAATATACTGTCTTTAGATACTTAAAATATACTTAAAAAAATTAATGAAATGCAATCAAACAAAAATCAATTTTGTGATTATAGTCGATTGATATCTACTTTTAAAATTCCAATTAAAAGAATATGTTACTTTTTTTTAAAAAAAGAAAAAATTGAAAAGAAATATTTTTAAAATACTTTTAAAAAGACCACCATATAGATATCATTATTTTCCGTTATAAGAATCATGAATGATAAAGCAATAATTTTCATAAAAACATTTTTGACTTCATAACAATAAATATAGATAGAAATAAGGCAAGCCTCGAATAAAATAAAATAAATTTCAATACTCCTGCGACTGTATTTTTTTTCTCCCTACTGAATCTACACTTCCTATCACTTTAGCGATCCTCATCTTCAAAATGCATTTTATTCAAAATAGGTTTTCAGAACGGAGATGATATTCGAATATTTGCTATTATAAAAACATCATTTTAAATTTTTTTTTAGCTGTTGCATATTTTACTCTAAGAATCAAATAAACAACCACCGATAGGAGAATGCTAGTGGATATCAAATTTTTATGTTAAAAATGTAGAAATAAACGTTTTATTATTATTTATTTTTTACAAAATGTTTAATGTGTGTTTCTATCGAATAAGTAGAAATATGCAGTAATTTCAGAAATATCTTTCGTTGTGTTTGTTGAAGAAAATTATTTCGATATTTAATACTTTTTATTTATTTCAGTACTTCCTTCAATGACACCGTATTTAATTTATATGTGATAATTTGTATGAAAAATATTTTAAGTATGTTTATTGTTTGTTTAATATTGTTTATTTGTTTTTTATATTAATATTCATATGAAAGGAAAAGAAATCAAATTCTGTTGTCTGAAGAATTATTTAATCTTCTTTCTGGGCTATTTTTTCAAAATGTATTTTTCGATGATATATATTCATTCTGCAACAAATATTTTCATAATTCTAAATTTATTTACAAAAAAATAAGTTATACCATCTATTAGGTTGTTTTTATCTGTAAAATTAAAATGCTTCTATATATGCATAAAATTGTTTTAAATCAAAAGATTTAAAGCTATCAGCATAATATATAATATCATTTAATAATTTGATTTAATAATTACACTTCTCTCTACATTAATTCGTAAACTATAACAATTTTAATAATAAGACAACTAAAAATATCCTATTTTGAAATTTCAATAAATTGTAATCAAGCAAAAATCAATTTCGTGATTACAGTCATTTAATCTTGCTTTTTAAATTCCATTTAAAAAATAGATTTACCTTTTTAAAAGAAAAAATGCTGTCAAAAGGGCATATTTTTAAAATATGTTAGAATTTTCTCAATATAGATATCATTATTTGCAGTTATAAGAACCATGATAGATAAAGCAATAATTTTTCATAAAACCATTTTTGTCTTCATAACAATAAATTCAGATAGAAATAAGGCAAGCTTCGAATAAAATAAAATAAATTTCAATACTCCTGCTACTGTAACTGTAATTTTTTCTCCAACTTGAATCCTATCACTTTAGCGATCCTCACCTTCAAAATGCATTTTATTCAAAATAGGTTTTCAGAGCGGCGATGATATTCGAATATTTGCGGTTATAAAAACATCACTTTGGAAATTATTTTTTTTATCTGTTGCATATTTTACTTCAAGAAACAAATAAACAGTCACCGATGGGAGAATGCTAGTGGATAACAAATTTTTGTGTTAAATATGTAGAAATAAACGTTTTGTAATTTTTTTTTTTTTTTTTTTTACAAAATGTTTAATGTTTTTATAGAATAGTAGAAATATTCAGTAATGTCAGAAATATCTTTCGTTATACTTGTAGAAGAAAAATTATTTCGAGATTTACTACTTATTATTTCAGTAAAGTTGTCCTATGTATTCAATCACTATGTATTGAATTTATATGCGATCACTTATCTGAAATGTTTTACACTTTTAGTGATAAGAAAAGTAAAATATTCTGTGTTTTTATATAATTACATTGCCCTCCACATTTAATTCGTAAACTATAACAATTTTAATAATAAGATAAATAAAATATTATTTTTTTAATTAATTATATTGTCCTCCACATTTAATTCGTAAACTATAAAATTTTAATAATAAGACAAATAAAAGAGGCAATTTTTGAAATTTTAATAAATTTAATTAAGAAAAGATCAATTTCGTGATCATAGTCACTTGATCTTAAGGTTTAATGAAATTCAAATTAAGAAATAAGATTTCTTTTTAATGTGAAAATGAAACAATAATATATTATATGCAATATAGTTTTTATTTATCATGAATAATAATTCAAGAAATCAACAAATGTCAAAGTCATATCTCACAATCTATCTATCTGTCTCTCTCTCTCTATATATATATATGGCATTTATTATTTTATACACTCAAGAGCCAAAACATTATGACCAACCCTACATTTTGCAATGAACTCGCCTGGATGACGTTGAAGGCATGTGATCAGGTGGAAGTGGTAGTTAAATTAAGTGGTGGTATTAATCCATGCCAAGGTGGGTTGAAGCTGTATTGCGCGACAAGGTGGGCCAACTCGTTATTGACAGGTTGTCATAATGTTTTGGCTCTTGAGTGTAAATAAATTTCAATACATATTTTATTATCGATATTATAAAAAAAAAATACGGTATTCATAAGTATTCTTCGGCTATATTAATATTTCATCTTTCTAAAAATCTAAGTATGTATTTAACTAATGTATAAATTTATCACTGTAAAATTACACTAATTTTTCTGAATTTGTATATGTCAAGACATATTATATATTGCTTTCATGTGAATTAATAATGAATAATCAACTATAATTTATTCCATCACATATTTCTTTAATAATTAATAAATTCTTATAAGATATCTCAATATATTCAATATTCTACAGAGTTTGTCGCAATCTTCTTTTACTTCAATGAAAACTATAACATGTGAGCTTCCATATGATATATATGACTATCTCTATTTGCATATGGCATATGAACAAGTAATATAACAAAAATTTTTAAAAGTCAATTCCTACTTTTTTATCACTATATTGCAGAAAAGTCCTTAACAAATGAAGTTGAAATTTTTCTGTTACATCTGGCGCCATCTATTATTAGATACATGAAACTTAAATCTAAAGAAAAACTAAAAATAATTAATTAAATTTAATGAATGAATTAACATTTGAAAAAACCGCATTAACATCAAGGGTCATCATGTACAAGTTCAAAAAGAAATGTATTTGAACTTGAGTGGATGAATATAAAGTGTTTTATTAAAGATTGAAAATCTGAACAAGATATATATAGGGAGAGTGTGAACTAATAGTAGGAATTTAAAAATGGATCGGGGAAACCAGGGACTAAATCCAAGCAACGGAAACTAGGACTAATTCCATTTTCATATGGCACTATTTTTATTTAAAACAAAACGCACAGAATATATGTAAACTACCAGAAAATTGCAAAAGTATGCCACATACATTATATTTATCTCTTTCTATGTATTTTAGAAAAAGAAATAAAAACTTTCACCCAGAATATAAAAATATACGTTCAGTGCATTAAAAGAAAATCTGGATCATAAATTCTCTTTAAGCCCAAACGCATTTCTCTATTTTAAGACCTACAGTAAACAGCTTAACACCGACTGGAGATTGAGCATTTTCAGAATAAGTTTCACCATCAAACAAAATGTACTGCATGAGAACTGCCGAATCCATTAGATAACATAGATATATGTATAGTAGAAATTTACTTCCATTTTTCAACAGTGTTTTTAGTTCTATCATAAAACCATAGACAAGGTGTTTAACATTTTGAAAGACTGTCAACAGAAATATTAAAATCTTGTCAAATTTATATTGAAATGATACTGCTAATAATGAAATACAAAAATAAAATTTATTTTATGCATATAGCATCGTATTTTAAGATAAAAATAGTATTAAATAGAATAAATATTATTAGAATTCATTCGTTTTCAATGAATTTTACATTTTATTAAGAATCTATACATGAATAATTACATTAATAATGGATTTTCTGATAAAAATTTAACATTTTAGTCAACAACAGTACCTGTTGATTCTATATTGATAGTTTTATACCTTTTTAACTTTTGTGCATCTTTAGATAAAGAAAAAAATATTAAATGCTCGTTTTTATTTGAAAATTAATGTCTCGGAGATTTTCGTTAATAACATACTAAACAAATATAATATTATAATGTATTTGTAATGTTTCGCAATTTTTAGCCAGAAGGGTGCTAACGAATCTCAAATTCCTCAGCGCAATCCTATGTTATTCAATCGGTAGCTTTACAGCTTTTTAATTTTTTGAGCTCCTTTAGATAAAGAAAGCAAGCATTAAATGCTCTTTCCTTTTAAAATTAATGTCATCGTAGATTTCATATAATTGTCGATAAGTTACCAAACATTACATTATAATTCATCTTAAATTATTCGCTATTTTTTATATAGGGCCTATATATATATTTATTTTTATATACGTTTTTTTCATATGTTTTTTATTTTTATATATTTATATTTTATATAGTCTCTTGCGAAAAGAGCTACATTTTTGTTTCTTGTACCATTTTCTTTTAAGTTTTCAACTCGCTCCTTTGATCTAGACCTAATTTTGCCCCTTGGATCTAAATTTTGTTATTTCTTTCTTTTGCAGCTGACAAACACTTAGACAGCTCTTGGTCTTGGATGCCTTAAGGCAAGCGCTGCACAGACGCGTTACTCACTTTGCGTACCCAGGGGCGCGTGTCACTTGAAGATAAGCCACGGACGCGGAGTGACAATGCCCCCGCAACGCTCTACGATCCCTATTAGACCGGGACCTACATTTTAAAGTGGATTCGAACCGCTACAAACATCCCTGGCACCGCCGGAACTCGACAACCTGTTTACCGAGCGTCAGGCGCTTAGCCACTCGGCCATTCAGGCCCCTGGATCCCTGAATTTAACTCGTAAAAAATTAGATAAATAAATTGTTCGTAGATATGAATAATGATGCGACTGGTAATAACTGATCGGCAATAAATAATTGAAATCCTTGCCTCACCTGCACATATTGTTTA
>BPLR01015565.1:0-33958 GCA_021605095.1 Caerostris extrusa
TTACGTATTGCTCTGAATCTGCTAGTCATTTACTGTTCTAGTAATGAACTTCGGTTAATGCTGATATTCTCACTTTATTTTTGAACAGCTGGTCATCTACCGTTCTATTAATGCATTTTGGTTAATGCTAAATCTGCGGATCATCTACTATTCTACGCACTTTAGTTAATACTAGATTGGCAATACTTGGTTAATACACTTTGGTTAATAGATGGCCAGCAGATTCAGCAACAAATTATCTTGAGGTCAGAGTGCCTAGTTTGATAATCACATCATTAATGAAGTATAAAAGAAATATTATGAAATTTTCAAAATTTTATTTTATTAAAAAAAAAAACACCTTTGGCGGGCAGGAATCAGGAATTTTGCAAATCAATCACTACAAATTCCAAATGTACCATTTTCTTTTTTTTAATTTCATAGCTAATTCATAGCTAAGAATATAGCTAAGAATAATTTCCATAGCTAATTTTCTTAAGCTATAGCTAAGAATAATTATGTTAGTTTAATGCAAAGTGCAATGAGAGTTAACTACAGTATTTGTGAATAGCTAACTTTCACAACGTATTGAAACTGGATTTGTAATGGCTTTACGCCTGGTCAAATTGATGTCCATTAAGGTCTGATGTTTATGCTTCCTCCGCTTGCCATTAATTCGTAAAATTATGCTGTTAAGTATCTTGGCCCTTCCATTTAAAATGGAATTTCACCTTTGTAAATCTCACGAATCATTCGACAACAAAGTCCCTTATGTGAGATTAGTGACTAATTTAAAGTGGAAATCATCTAAGTTCTAAATAATTAGACGTGAAACCATTTTAGATGGTTACGGGATATCTAATGGCAAATCTTTACAACAGAATTTTAAAAACAGAAGATTTTCTTAAAGACTTTTCCATAAATTTTAAAAATATTTTCTTTTTTAAATATATCATGAAATTTCTGTTATTTAAATGTTATAATATTATTATGTTATTATTATATTAAAATTTAAAGTTATGTTTAAATAAATGAAAGAATTTCAGGCAAAATTTAACTAGAAATTTTTGCATGTAAATTGAAGAAATTTTATTAGTTAAATTCTGAATATCAATGAACTTTACGATTTAAGTTCATGATTTTACGAAACTTACGATTTAAGATGCAAAAAATTACCAAATTTTGTAGGAAAAATCGATATTGTAGTAGTGTTGTGGGTTGAGCAACTGGATTGTAACTGGGTGTGGTTGGGTTGAGACATATATTTGAGAACATACAGCTATATTTACACATGCACATACGCCCAACACATACAACATCTAAACACATTTAAAAACATGGGCCTGAATGGTCGAGTGGCTAGCGCTCTGGCGCCGGTGCCACAGGTTTCAGGTTCGAGTTCCGGTGGTGCCATGGATGTTTGTAGGGTTCGAATCCACTTTACGCCTTAATCATATGACTGTAAGAGCGTCACGGAGTAAAAGTTCGACTTCTACCTACGGTGCTCCATCACAACAGAAGCTGCTTCCTTCCCTTCAACCATGAGTCCATATGGGTTCGTGGGCTTGGTCTTGATTAGATATCTACCAAGTGGGATACAAGAAAAAACAACAACAAAAACATATAATTAGAGATTCGCACTCCACGAATAAGTCTAAAATAAAAAGACATTCTACGACGCGATATATACTCTCCGGTGAGAGTGTCCGTCCTGTGTGCTATTACGCAGGGTTGCGTTGAATAAATTTCCTCTGAGATGATGAGGATTACAAATTAAACGTTTCTGGGCACCTTCATTTGAGATACTTTCTTTCATAAAAAATAATTTGATAAATATAAGTTCCTTCAAACAGAGGTAAATTGTTCCATTGCAATTGTCTCAACAGAGTTACTGTTTGAGAAGGAACTTATCTTTATTTTTATAACGTGCGGTTTCCCTATGAGAATCTCTGGCTCAGATCCTTCTGAAGTCCTGTTCATACTCTACGTAATAGTTCACGTGATTTCTCCATCTCATGGAAACGATTTAGTGTCAGTCTGAACTTTGGCTTCCTGCAAGGGGCACGGTGTGATCTGGCCATTGTTACCTGAGCGTGTTGAAAAGTAACGTTTTGCCTGAAAATATATCGCGCCAAGTTGTTAATAGCTATGAATTATATTATAATGTGTGCTATGTTCTTCGACAGCCTTAGATGTCATTATGTAAATAAATATTAGTTAGTTAAACTCAAGTTTAGTCATGCATAATATATATTTTATTAATTTCAAAATTCACGGTATTTTTAAAAGTTTTGACTATGAATAATTAAATTGCAAAAATAACAAAGGTATTTAATTAAATAATTCATCAACAGCAAAACTGATATCAGCATTAAAGTAAAATGTGTACCCTTTCAATATTTATAGATTTAATAATATCTTTCTTCCATCTGACAATAATTTATATTATGTGAAAAAATTTATTTATTACTGTTTTTTTTAAATAAATAAATTATTTCTATAAAAGTCTTCAAGAGCTCCATGTGTTTTTTTTAAATAAATTGTACCATTAAACACATAGGTCTTTAAACTTATCTAGTTGTCCTTACTTAGGTCTATAATCACTAAAAACACCTGTATTTTAAATTATAATATTTAATTAGAACATTCACACTAATGATAAAAATAAATATGGCATATAAAGAATTATGTATTCATGATGTACCTTCAAATTTAGAATACCGTAAGAAGATAAAAGAAAATGAAAGAGGATGATAACAATTTTTAAATTTATCTTTTATGAAGAACGTTTTTTCAATGTTAATCACATTATGTCCATGTGAGTGATTCTAAAGATTATCGGATTAAATAAAGATGTCTAGCGTTATGGATTTTAAAGTGTTAATAAAGTAATCCCCATTTTTAATAATATTAAAAATGAGGATTATTAGAAAAGAATTTTTGGTGCCAAAAACGCTGTAAAAAATTATTGTAGCTCAATCCAACTACATGAAACTATTGTTGTTATCTAGAAAACCACAACAGTTTCCACTTCATCTACCACTAATTGAAATCATAAGTGCAAAATTTAATAAAAATATTTTTAAAAGTTTTAAGTTGATAACTCTCATCTCTTATGTTGATTTAATAAATTCTAGAATTCCTAATTTTTCTATAAAAATTGAATTTAAGATTTTGTCAACCGAAAAGTTTTATTTGAAACTGGCAATGGTACAATTTTTAAAATAATAATATAGATTTTAGTTTGACTAGATATTTTCTTTTAATGTTTGTATATAAAAACACTAGATGCTCTGAAACAATATCCCCTTTTTTTTAGATTTTGTAAGCCAGATAATTCCATCGCAAAATATAAGCATAAAGTCTAAAATAATGTCACAAATTAATAAATTATTTATTATTTTAATTTTAAAAAATGTAAAAGAATTAGTTTAGTTCCTGCGTATACAAAAAAAAGTGTTATTTATTAATCTAATATTTATTTATTGTTTATTATTTATTAAACAGTGATGAATATTATAATCTACATATTTACCGAAATATTTAATTTCTTTTTCATCATTAATAGAGTGCGCTTATGTAAATTTTTATTATACTATTATACCAAAAATAAAAAGGATGAGTTTTAAGTTTAAATAAACATTACAAAAAATATTATTAAATTAATAATTTTTAATATAGATGAAAAATTAAATATTTTGTAATATGTGATTATAATTTCAGGGACATTCTTATTCAGTTCAAAAATACAAATACGTAATTATTCTTATAAGCAAAACATTTTTATACAAATAAAAAAATTATATTTTCATATTACTTGATGAAAATTAATTATTCTATAATAAAACTTTCAGTAAGTTTACAAAACAATTTTTAAGTACCAAATGCTTCTTTAAAATCTAATATTTTTGTATTCCATTTAATATGTTTTCTGTTCTAATTGATTTAAATTGTAAGTGTTTATTCTTATTTGCTAAATATAAGTTATTTTAATTATTCAATTCCTTTCATTTGTGTTAATGATATCAGATGCAATAAAAGTTGGATTCCCACAAGTGGACGCGTGGATTTTAAAAAAAGAATCTACAAATATGAATAAAAGGTGTCTTGCAAAAATGCAGTAGATTTTGTGTGTGTGTGTATGTGAAATTTTTTCGCCTACCAAAAGAAAGGGCTCACTGCGAAGAACTTGAGAGACCACGAAATTTTACATAATTTAAAGATTTCGCAATTTTCGAAATTTCGGTTTTGGGCCATGTTAGTTAACTATTTTATTTGTCTCCAATAAAAGTAAGTAAAAATAAAATATTCTACCCCTTACCTTTTTTTGCAATGCATCTACTGACCAGAGCAGGGAAATACGCTACAAAACAGCTACTGATTTCTTAGATGCATCTACTGACATTGATACATCTGCTGACAATCTGGTATGGAATATATCTACTGGCTGGATTGTACTATAGATGGAAATTGTGATGTTTGCGTAAACGTCGGCTTTATAGTCGTGGATATTTTGGTGGGAATTGTAAGGATTTTCAAACAATACGACAAGCAAATGCTAGAGTTTATCCTCAAAAAACTGTCATTTCCTCCCACCTAAAATTTATAGAAATCAACTTTTACTCCGTCTCCCCAGTCATTAATGGGACCAACTGTCAAACTCCAGAATATACACTCTTATATATCCTGTCTTTAAGTCAGTGTGGAATGTAGTATTAAGTGGTATTTAAGGGGTATTAAGTGGAATTCTTTATATACACTCCACTGCAATGTGCTGCCACCTGCACTTTTGTGATTGGTTATTTCACGTTGAAGTCGAAAGTAAGTGGTGGTCACATTAATCAATGCGATTGGACTTGTATAATCCATATAGAATTTTCTACTTATTTTAGGTTTCATAAGACAAATATTGCTAAGAACGTATAAAACAATAATATAGAAAGAACATGGTAATGGTAAGAATAAGAATATAGGCTAAATAGTGGATAGCATGTACACTCCCCATTTAATTAAACCAAAGGTGTTTGATTAAAGGGAGAGTGTATAAATGAAACAGAATAATAGCAATACACTATTTTTGCATGATACTTAAACACTGACAAGTATTTAATATAAATGAATTATTATAAATTACTTTTACAATGTTATTAGTACAGCAAATCTTGGGGACGAATTAATTCTTCTACTCTGTCCTAAGTAACATCACTCGGGTACTCATCCTGAAGTTCAACCAACAAATTTACAATTTCATTAGATGCTTATTTGATTGCAATTTTTGTTTATTGGGGGCGAAGACCCTGCAAAACTATCGTCACTACAACTCATAGTGAATTTTTTTTTTTTAATACCTAATAGGTCTACAAATTCAAAACCACATACTTTTACAAAGAGCTTCTGACAATTACATTATACCAATAACAGCAAGCACACCTATCGTATATTGCCGATTTAAACGGAGACAACATATTGAGGTACAACTCTCCCCGCGCGGACACGTGACTGGCAATTGAGACAACATTACATACCACTACTACTACTATACTACACCACATCACATTACTGTGCCTAGAGCTCAGTTGTCCCTTTTTACAGTTTGGGAATGATGTGGTTCTGATTGCCTCTTTATGTTTAACGCATCATCACACGCTGGCGCGTAACCAGTTGAAAAAGTGTTTAGTTGTTGCATAAAAATACTGATCACAAACTCTACAGTGAAGTTAATCCAATAGTTAATCTAATAGTTAGTGAAGTTAATCCAAATCTTAATCTTGCACGGAGAAAGAAGTATGACGTTAAACCTTATATTGCCAAGCATCAAAATTTTTTCAAGGTTTTAGAGTAGAAATCTGGTTGAAAATAATTCTTCAACATATTTTTTTTTTTATTATTTAAATTTATAGATACGTATCGTTGATCTTGAAGAGATTGCGATTTCTCAAATGGATCATATTTGAATAACGTTAATCATAATTCGTCTTAGATGTATTGTATGAGGAAATAAATGAGGTCATAGACGAGAATAAATGGTCATAAATCATAAACCATATACTTTTACAAATAGCTTCTAATTATTACTTCAGATTCTAACCATTTATAGCTTCTAACAATAAGTGCAGACACACCTATCATATATGCTGATTGAAGCAGTGACAAAATGTTAAGATAAGCTCTTCAGATACGAACGTGTGACTGGCCGCATCATTACACACCACGCGGCATCATTACACACCACGCGGCATCATTACACACCACACCACGCGGTCCATGACTGGCTGTTTAGCATTAACGCATCATCAAGCTCTGGCATACTGGCATACTGATCACAAAAGCTTCAGTGAACTGATCTAGTTGGTTTTATTTGTCACTCTATGGTCCTTTGTTGCACACGTTAGGCTAATTAGACCGGGACCTACAAATGGGGATTCCGAACCACTAAAAACAACTCCAGGATTCGAACCTGTGATACCAAAAAGTCTACAGCGCTAGCCAATTTGCCATCGAGTAGAGAACCGATCTAGAAATAAATCCAATAGCACAAATCTTACGTTTGGCACGTCATGCAAGGTTTGGTTTGTCGCTCTACGGTCATCCTGTGCACACACAAGGGCTAAACAGACCAGGACCTACAGTTTAAAGCGGATTCCGAACCACTAACAAACATCCATTCTACCGCCAGGATTCAAACCTGAAGCCTGTGATACCAAAGGCCGGAGCACTAGTCACTTTGGCCAACAGGCCACTGGAGATAGAAGTTTGACGTTAAATTTTATACTGCCAAGCAACAAAATTTTCTCCAGTGTATGAGTGTAAAAATCTAGTTCTAAATAATTCTTCAACAGATTTTTAATTTTATTCTTTAAATGTATAGACACTTGTCGTTGTCCTTGAAGAATTTAACTAATTAGTTGGATTCCTCAAATGAATTATATTTGAATAACATTAATCATAATTCGTCTTAGATGCTGTACGAGGCAATCAATCAGGTCATAGATCTGGTCTGATCACAGACGAGAAAGTTGGGAACTGATCAATGTTCGTCTCATCAATCATTTCCACTACCTCACAAGTCAATTTAACATTTTCGATTTCCAATACCTGTTCTCTTTTCAATTGTTTCATACAGAACAGTTCTTTCAAAGTTCGCATAATATATGCAAATCTGTCATAAGCATTCCCAGGTTAACTCGAGCAAGCCACTTTTAGAATTTTGAGTAGGACGAGTGATGTTATCACCTAAAAAGTCCTTGTTTTAATATTAATGAGGAACTCTGGAATATTCAGGAAAAGCATCAGGATATTTTTACATAAATTTCTGGGTAATTATCTTTGTTCTTTGAATACGAAATGATTGTACGACACTTTATTTAAATCAGATGTGAAGGATTTTTAAGTTTTTTTTGCTATTTTTATAAATTTTATAAAAGTTGTAGCTAGGTTCCGACAGATGTAACAAAACGTCAATGAATAAATATAATATTAAAATATATCGTAATTTAATTGTGCTTACTATGTTTTCAAAATAGATCAGTAGTTTTCTGTTCTTCTTTTTAACAATCTGGCAACAGATGCATTTAATTAATGTATTTATTCAGGATATTTGAATAAAATTTAAATTATATTTATTGATTTCTGTCGCATTTTTCAACCAATTCAACTAAATTTCTCAATAAAAGAAATAACTCATAATAATGAATAAATATATATAATTTTCATCGAAAATAATTTCACTCAAGAATATTAATTAGAAATTATTAATCCTACAAAAAACCTTGATGATGAATAACAGCAAGTATAAAGTCACTTGATAAATGTATGTTTCTGTAATGACCGATTCCTACACGTATAATCAGACTTCTAATATTAAACATCATTTTTTTATTTTGCATAATATATGGCTGTAAAAACTATTTACTCTGAATAAAAAAATAAAAGGATGTATGATTAAAAAAAAAAAAAAAATTTTTTTTTAATTTTTAACTCGAAAACTCAAACAGGAACACAATGTCCATCCCAGAGACACTGTAAAAAATCATCGCCTGAACTACTCGTTTATTTAAACTAATAAATTTAGCAACCCACAAACGTGAATTAAACCACTCATCCTTTTCAACACAAGTAAATGCACATAGTAGTGTTGATTTTAAATAGTTTTTACAGTATACCATTCTAAAGCCTCGTGGGTGAGTAAGTATCGCTCTGGAGCTCAATGCCACAGGGTTCGAGTCCCATCGGAGCCTTGGAAGTTTGTAGTGTTTCGAATCCATTTTACACCGTAGGTCCCTTGTCTAATATGACTGTAGAGCAATGGTCGTAAAGCTGAAAACCCTACCCGTAAAAAGAAAAAAATTCCTGTCTCAAAATCTGCTAGTCGTCAGACGGCCTTGGCCCACCACGGGGCTGTTGTGCCATTAAAAAAGAAGAAGTATATCACTGTAAAAATTTTTAATAGTTGTATGAATATTTATCAACAACTCTATTTTAATGTTGCACTTAATTGATAGTTAAATACAAAAATGTTTTAAAACTTCTTACATTTCTTGTAATTATGTATACAATTAGAATTTCATGGAATTGAATAACCACTGTACAATTATTGACTCTCTGCATGACATTTTTAGTAAACGTTTTTTTCTTGCTGATTTAAATTATTCTTAATCTATATTGAATGTTAATATTTGTTACATTATAATAAAAAACAAATAAATTGCATTACTTTTTTTTTTATTTGCTCTCAAAATTACTTCAATAATGTTTTTGAAAAATCCTCATGTGTTATGTTATGATAAATCTATCCAAATTCAGATTATAACTCAAACTTCTAGATTCAAACATAATTCTATTTTCACATATCAAATATTTGATACATATTTATATTAGACTATATTTACTATTTTACTTCAGTAAAATGGTTAAATATATTTGAAAAATATAATAAAAATGTGTAATATTTAAGGTAAGGTATTTGTATTGATAAGGTATTGGTTTGGTTTGTCGCTCTACTGTCATCTTGTGCACACGAGGGCTAAACAGACGGCGAACTAAAGTTTAACGTGGATTCCGAACCAGTAAGAAACTTCCATGCTATTCAAAACTATAGGTAAGGTATAATAGGCATCTTAATCTTAAGGTATCTATAATATACATACTTTATGATTAAGTCAAAAACAAATAATATAAAAACAAATATTTTAAAAAGTCAATTCCTACTTTCTTTTCACTATATTGCAGAAAGTCCTTTATAACTAATTTTCATTCATTTTTTTAAATTTTATTGGGCGCCATCTATTGGTAGATATATGCAACTTAAGCTTTTAAAAGCTAAAATTAATTAATTAAATTTAATAAATGAATTAATTTTGAAAATGCATTAACATCAAGTTGAACTTGAGTGGATAAATAAAAACTATTTTATTAACGATTGAAAATTTGAACAAGATATATATAGGGAGAGTGTGAGCTAATAGAAGGAATTGAATAAAAAATAAAAATGTATATAATGAATGTATTAAAATTAAATGAAATGTAGCAAAAATTTTAAAAAATAAGTGCATTAAATGTATTAAAAATGTATGAAAATTAAAAAATAAAAATGCATATAAAACATTTTTTACTTTTTCATTTTCCACCAAACTTCATGAATCCTTAAAATATTTCATTATAGACATTATTACATTTTGACATTCATTTTTCGCCGTTTCATTTTAAATAAATATTTAAATTGCCCAATTTATTGTCGCGAGATTGATTTTATCATAAAGCATGAGACATCTAAGTAATCTTAAAAGAGATATTTCAAGAAGATCAGCCGTTTTATTGAAGATTATTTGGTGCAGTCAATCATTTCCTGTGTTTTTAATTTACCAGTTGACAGAATGATAGGTGGAATTTAAAATGAAATTGCTTTTCTGACAACATATTAAATTGCAATACTCCTACATCTTGTAATGAGTAAGTAGTTGCGCAATGGAATAAGTCAGCTGTCAATTATTCTTCATAAAACTTATTGTTTTTCTCTCGCATTTTCTTTTATGACTCACAAATTAATTGCTTTAAATTTATTCACATTAGTCTCTGAACCTTGTTCCTCTCCATAATTAATCATGAAAATAAAATTTTAAATTAAAAATGGTTTTATTGTATTTAATGGATGAAATTCAGGCATAAGTTATATTTTATATTTTAATAAAGACTTTTTAACTAAAAATAATACAGCAATAATAACCTTTTTATAACGTATTATAATGTTTAACACATACTTTAATAAACATCAATTGCATTTATTAATTTTAAAAACAAATTTTATACATTAAACAATTTTTGCTGATTTTGATAAATAATTCACAAAAAAATTATACCAAATATCGTAAGTAATTTAATATAAGTAATAGTTTAAAATGCGTAAAATTTTTGGTTTCTTTCTTAACCAGTTAACTCAGCATAAAAATATATTCTATGTTAAAATGTCTAAAGTAAAATGATTAAATTAAAATCAGGGTTTAAATAAATGAAATCAAAATCAAATAAGAAGAAAACAAAAACCAAAAAATTAAACGAAATTTTAATATAATAAATCTAACTATGAACAACAAAGGCTAAATATGAATACGCATAAAATTAAGGCATAAATTCTATTTGATATTAATTCACTAAGAATTTATTAATTTAACAATTTATCAATTTATTAATTTAAAAAATTTATCAATTTATTAACAACTTATTTATTTTTAATAACAATTGTTATTGCATTTGAATTTTTTTCATTTTTTTTAATTACGCAGTAAACAAGAATTGTACAAAATTTAGATGTGAAATTTCAACAACATATGTATATGCTAAATTAAAATAACATATTCAACAAATAACATATTTCCTTTATTTTCTATTTTTCGAATGTGTTAAGTCATTGTAAGAAGTTTAATTGTATCGCTCTACTGTGCAATGGATTCTATAACATGCCTGATACATATACTTAATTAGCAATGAAAATTAAAGTTAGTATTTGAGCAAATGTCTTCAAATAATAAGTATATTAATCCAAAAATAATACATATTTATCTATATAACTTAAAATAATTATAGTTATAGGCCAAGACCAAGGACGTCCGTCTACTGGCAGATTTCGAGACAGGAGATGTTTTATTTTACGGGGTAGGTTTATCAGCCCTATGCTGTAGAGTTCTGTTCATTGCACAGTCATATTATGCCGGGACTTAAACTGTATTCTAAACCACTACAAACATCCATGGTACCACCAGGACTTGAACCCGAAACCTGTGGCACCCTGTACTAGTCAATCGGCCATCAGATCCCATTCATCATTACAATAGCTCTTAGTAATTTTTAAGTTTTAATACATTTTTAAATATCCAAGAAAACATTCAAATGTAAGAAATCATAAAAGCATTAAGCAAGCAACTTTTATTTTAGTGGGTTTTTGTTTTCAATTATATGTGATGATACCTATATAAAATATTAAAAACATATTATTTGCAAAATTCTGCTTTGTTCTTAATATATGAAATATAGTTGTATCAAAATTTATAATTTATCATACAAAAATCAATTTTTATACCTTGTCAAAGAAATTGTTATTACTACATATATATATATAATATAATTTATAATAATAATTTATTTTGTATACATAACATGATGTAAAACATATAATAAATTTATTTCCAAGAAACCAATTAAGTGATAAACTTAAAGGAATTGTAAATAGCTAAAAAGACTCAAAAGTGATGGAAAACGTCTGGCGGGAAGAATCATTTTTGTTTTATTCTGAAGGGGATGAATTACAAATACCCCTGATGGACCGATTATGGTTAAACCTAAAATTGCAGCAACACTCCATAAAAATAATTGAATAATTTTACCTTTAAATTCGGTAATGTCCGGATATTAATATTTTTTTTTGTTCCAACGCAGCTGTCAGCCACTCAGACAATTGTCTTTGATACCGTAAGGCAAGCGCTGCACAAACGCTACTCACGTTGCACTACCCAGGAGGTGCATGCAGCTTGAAGATAAGCCACGGACGCGGAGTAACAATACCCCCGCAACGCTCTACGGTCATGTTAGACCGGTACCTACGGTTTAAAGTGGATTCCGAACCACTACAAACATCCATGGCACCGCCGAGACTCGAACCCGCAACCTGTGGTACCGAACGCCAGAGCGCTAGCCACTCGGCCATTAATATAATATATATGAATTATATTTGGTCTTATGGGAAAATAAATTCTAAAGGTAAATAAAAAAAGCAGAATTTTTAAAATGAAACTGTATAGCACTATGTATGACTTAATATTTGTCTCTAGCACTTATCATATTTTAAGGGAAATTGTTTTACAGTGAAGACAGATAGTTATTTGTTCATTTGATGAAAATATTTCTTTCTTTTTTTTATATCTGTTTTCCAAAATTGTGAGATAACAAAAACTATATAAAAAACAATGTAGCTGTCGATCTCTTGTGATAAATAAAGAATATTGAAATTAATGCAATGAAATTCAATTCGTTACATTTTTCACAAATGTTTTGGATTCCATCTAACATAATTTTATGTGGGTTTTTTTAGTGTCATTTTTAAGAGTTTCAAAATAGTTATAAATCGAAGTTGTATTAGTACTAACATTTAAGCAATTTTTCAGTTTTATGAAATATAACAATAAGCCGTACGTATAATAAGTATAATAAGTATAAGCCGTATAATAAGTGTACTTCGGTATATATTGAGAAATTTTGGATTTGTCTATTTTAAGATGTATAATTTGCTGATAATATAGATGTTGAGATACTTATTGAGATTGATAAATTTATGATTATTATGCATTATATATAGTTTGTGTTTATTATGTTACAACTATTATTATGTTTATTCTTATGTTCGTGAGAAACATAAGTAGTGTATTAGACCCCTCTGCTCAACAAAAGAAAAGAAGACTGGATGTCAAGCTGGCATTGTAAGATTAAACAATGTTTATACTATGTAAAGATCTTACTAATGCATTAATGATATTGAATGATAATAAAGGCATATAATGATGCTGAACAATAATGAATTTATGTGAAAGATGTAATAATGATGCTGAATAAATAAATGAATTATAAGCTGAATTTGTGTGAATTTCTACAAAATACTATTTTGCTTGAAGAAACCGAATCATCTCACTTTACGTTTGGCAGGATTTTATAACTCTCTATCATATAAAAGAAAGTTACTGAGCTGACTATTACGCACGCATCATGTCTACAAAAAAAATAACTTTTTTTACCGGGGTTTTTATTGACTATTCTAACAACAATCGTTCAATTTTTAAATGCCTTTTTCATAAACAATCACACAATAATCTTTTTCTACAGTTCTGTTATTCAGTACGAAATCGGATTTTGTTTTTAAGAGATAATTTAACAAAGGGCTTACCATTTTCTTATTAAATTCAAAAATTTAAAAAAAATGACATAAAATACGAAGTAGAAAAATATACAAATAAAACTACAAAATTTAAGTAAGTGTTTACAGAAAGGCAAAAAAAATTATCAATATAATTTAAATATGCATATTAAAGAGAAAGCTTTTGCTTATAGGTAACTAACGCTAATCAAATTTTAAAAAGATAAAAATTTGATCAATGTTTTTATGAAATAACATAAGACAACTAATAAATTTAATATGGCAATCATTCTAAATCTGTGCATATTTGCTTTAAAAGGAAATTTTTTTCCTTTACCTGATATTTTCAAAATAAATTTTTAAAATGTAACTTTGCAATTGAATATTTTTCAAATTGAATAATTTAAAATACAACAATTATGATAAGTATCTTTGATAATTAGTCTATACTAATGTACTGGAATTTTAAATAGGAATTCAGAAGGAAATAATAAAATAAATTCCACTAATGATTTTTAAAAAAATTATCGAAATTTTTATTCTGAAATTATTTAAATTGTTGATAATAACTGTTTTTAATAACAAAAAAAATTACTCATTGAATCAGGAACGTTTGAAATAAAACCATGAATTGGATTTATACCTATAATATTTATACCTATGAATTGGATTTATACCTATATTTATAACTGTGCTCAAAATAACAAAAAAAAATATTATAACAGTTTATGTATTGAAAATAATTTAGTTATATTACATAATTGTTTTTTTTAGGAATTACAATTTTGATTACCTTTATCTTATTCTTATTAGTAAAATAAGTACGGAATTTAAATAATTTTTTTTTCATATGTAGAAAAAGATTGATTGATGAAAGTAACTGATTGATTTTAAAATCACTTTTTCAAAAAAATCTTTTTATATTTTATAACAAAATAAAAAGTTAACTCTTCATTTAATTAATAATTTAAATATCTTATTTTACTACCAACAATTATTAAAAAAACCACTTCCATTATTCACAGAATAATCATGTTTAAAATCATCACTAAAATTGGGTACAAAAATTAGCTTTCAAAAAACAATTTAAAATAAATAAATTTTTATTTATTTGTTTACATTACACATAAAGGAATATATTTTACAGTTGTGTATATGTAAAGTAAAGTAAAATTTTTAGCGTTTTAAATTATTTTAAATTTCACTTCATATTTTAGCATTTCTTGTGACACTTTAATCTGCAGGAATTCCTCTAAGGAAATCTAGTTTTGTGTTTTAGCTGACAAATGTACACGTTTCATGGCAAAATATTTTTACCAGTGAACTTCTAAAAAATGGGACATTCTTTTTAATTTCAATTTTTTATTTTATTTTATAATCTTAGTTTCTAATTATTTTACGTAAGTATGTTACATCCAATCGTATTTTTCTTAAAGAATATTTTACATACTAAATCCATGCATTGTGCTTATAGTAATTAAAAATCTAACCATGTTAAAAAAAATGGTTTTATACTGAAGATTTTCTGCAGTATCTTGAAAAAAGTGCATTTTTAAAATATTTTTACTTTTCATCATGGACAAAACACAAGAGATAAATATAAAAGTTTAGATTGAATTTTGATACATTTTATAAAGTTAAGCAATGGATATTATAGATAAGATATTATTATAGAGTTAAGACTATAGAGTTAAGTTAAAACTAAAATTGGGATTATAGAGTCATTTAATTAATTAATTAAGTTTATAGTCATTTAATTAAGTTTATAGAGTCATTTAATTAATTAATTAAGTTTATAGAGCATTTAATTAATTAATTAAGTTTATAGAGTCATTTTACAGAGTTAAGCAGTAGATAATATAGATATTATTAGTACAGAGTTAAAACTGTAGATTTAAGTTAAAATTAAGATTAAGATTGTAGATTTAATCAATTAAGATCAAGATATTAAATAATTAATCAATTAGATTTATTTTATAGTTAAGCAATAGATAATATAGATAAGATAATATTACAAAGTTAAGACTATAGAATTAAATTAAAATTAAGATTTAGATAGACAATTAATTAATTTAGATAGTCATTTTATAGAGTTAAGCAATAGCAATAGTTGTTAGATCAACGCAAAGAATAGTATTTTTCATGATTGAACACTGGTAAACAATTTAAAATTTTTGGCATACAAGATATAATTAAATTATTTAAACAAATATTGTACATCCATGTAAGAATTATCTAATATTATAAATAATAATATATAAATAATATAAATGCATTTTCTGTATATAACACAAGACTCATTTTGTGACAAGTATGTCTACAATTAAAAATATGTCTTTAATCAAAATTTTAAAATCGAAAATTATTAAATGACTTTTTTGGCTTCAATAATTTTCAAAAGCCTCAAAGTCTTCCTTTGAAAACCTGTATATAATAAATATTTCATATCTGTATAATAAATATTTCATATCTGTATAATGCTACTGTGCCTAAAAAAGTAATACTAATTTTTTTTTTCAAAAACTCTTTATTTATTCTCCCAAATTTATTTCATCGCCTTCAAAGTAATCTCTTTCGGACACAATGCACTTATGCCAACTTTTTCCAATCGTCAATGCATGCTAAAAAGTCATCGGCAGATATGGCCTTCAAAACGCGCGGCGGTTCACGTTGAATCTCTTTATCGAATCAAACCTAAACTCAAAGACCGGAGTGGTTTTTTGAGTTTAGGGATTAGCCAGAAATCGCACGGTGTGAATAGGTGGTTGTGGAACGATATGGGTTTAATTTTTGGCGAAACACTCACGAAGAATCAATGCAGTGTGAAGTGGCGCATTCAATGTTTTGGTGCCAATCGATATTTGACGCGTTTAAGGCCCAAAAATGGAATTGACGGATCCTTTTGAAATTCCAGCATCATCAGCAAGGTCTGTTATTGTAAATCGACGCTTTGCAAGCACCAAATCTTTAATTTTTTGGACTTGAGCTTCGTCGGTTGAGGTTGATGGTCGACGAAAGGGCTCTGCGTCTTCAACGCATTCTCTGCCTTCTTTGAATAGTTTATACTACTTCTAAACATTTTTTTCCCGATATAGGAATGCTCGCCGAATGCCTTCTGCAACATTCTATGCGTTTCCGCAAACAAACATTTAATGCAAGTTCTTTGCTCAATTAACTCAGACATTTCAAAACTCGCCGGTATCAGTTTTAGTGTCTCACAAAGCCAAGCGTAACTCAAACACTAATGACGTCAAATTTCACACAGATGTCA
Organism: Caerostris extrusa; assembly: GCA_021605095.1. NCBI lineage: Eukaryota > Metazoa > Arthropoda > Arachnida > Araneae > Araneidae > Caerostris > Caerostris extrusa. Next base: position 16,647 of record BPLR01015565.1, read on the forward strand.
AGGACAGTGCATGCAACCTAAAAAAAAAGAAAAAAAAATTGAAATTGCATACAGGGAATTTTAAATTGAAAATTGGTCTTATTTTTTGGACATAGTAGTAATATAAAGGCAATTTCTGCATATAACATTACGACAAGTTATGTCTATTTATATGTCTATATATGTGTGTTCGTAGTACACTTGTGGCCCACCTATGTTCCATCCTAACCTTTCTAATTTGTAGGGGGCTGCATGGGTCTAGGTACGGGAGTGAGATGTGGAGAAAAGAGAAGAAAGAAAAGTAGCAAAATGTAGGTGCATTAAAGTAGGTCCCATTGATAAAACATGGTTGGCGTTAAAATTGTTACAATCTATTGCTCATAACTTAGGCCATAATGACTTACATTCGAAAACGATCTGAGCTAGATAGAGACTTTGAAGAGTGAATATTATTTAAATAACAGGTTTCTCGTGAAAATACTGTAACCCTACTTCCTGCTACCCACTAGAAAGAGCGCCCCTGTGATGTTCAGGAGAAATGATCAGTTGGCCAACAAATTATCGCACGAGAGGAAATACACAGTCCAGTCACTTAATGTGACCATCACCTACTTTCGACACCAACGTGAAATAACCAATCACAAAAGGTAGGTGGCAGCACATTGAGTGGAGTGTTTGTAAAGGATATCCTAGGGCATCCTTTATATACTTATGCTAAATCCTTACTAATCCTAAATCCTTTATATACTTATGGAATATTAAAAGCTTATGGCTTTTAACAGGTGGTCACATTAATGTGACTGGACTGTGTATATTTCGCGCATCCCGCACGTAACCGGGTTTGAGGTTTTCGGCTTAGAAGTGGAAGCCTTCCGGGAATTTATAATTATTAAATTCTTATTTTAAATGTGTTAAATATTGACTTTTTTTATCTCGTTAACTAGGACGTCCGTTGCTTTTTCTCCCTAGCGCGCATGCTGAAACATTATTACAGATGCATGTATAAAATCTGTGAGTTCTCAAACTTATGCCTGTTTGTGCATGTATAAAAATATGTCAAATTATGCCCCAAATTATTTAAACCAATGACACCCAGTTACAATTTAGTTGTCCAGCCATTAAATTTGAATACTAAAATTCTGCATAAAAAAATTCTGCGATATGCAGGTTTGTAAGTTCCGAGGTAAATTTAAATATGTTATAAAATTTTTTATTCAATGGTGATAAAAGATAGCTTATCATTCAAATAACCCTAACTTAATCTTAAAAATGTCAGTGACAATTTACTGTATTTTTTATCATATCTAACATCGCATCATGTCTGAATTATTTTCGGATAAATAAATTCTTGAAAAGACCAAAAAAAAATTTTAATACGCTATTCGTAATAAGAAGAGTCCTACTTAATTGTTCTTATTTAATGTACAATGAATATTATTATACAATGCAATTATTGTTTTATTTTAATCATTTTTTGTATAAATTTATTCTTCAAATTAAAATTCTTATCACATATATTAAAAGAGAAATAAATACGTGATAATAAATCTGTGAAAGTTTTCATTTTGTTTTATTTTATGCACTAAAATTTGAATTCCCAGAATACTAGTGAATTATTAATAATTCAAACAAACCTTCTGGCATTACATATTGATTTCAATTGCCTTATGTCTTGCATAACGTAGCAAATATATTAATAAGTCTAAGCTATTATATTTATATCTAAGCTATATGTCTAATTATAGCAAAGTTTGTGCATAAGAGAACAAATAAGATGCATATTATTTACTGCTGCATTGCAATTTTTTACTAAGGTATTTTTATTATTTACGAGATATCTCTCTAGCATATTATTTATATTCATTTATTATAAATTTATTCACATTATTTCGCAGACTCATCATTTGAAAGAAATAATCTTGTATTGATTTTTATTATATTTAAAAATAGCCATGTTTTTTAAATTAGTAAAATATAAAATAATGGAATATTTAAACAAATAAATTATCTTAAAATATTCATTTATTCCTTTCAAAATAATTGCATGAGTAACTGCTTAGAAATTGTATTCCGATATTTCAATGGATATTTAATTATATTTATTTAAGAAAGCCAGCTTCTCTTTTTTTATTTAATGAAATAAACATCATTATTAAAACTGTGGAACTTGAAAATAATTTTAAATTTACTCTTTGCAGAATTTTTGTCCTTGTTGAATGTAATATGTGTTTTTATTTAAATAACTCATTTAAAGAAATTGTTTTAGAAAAAAATTTCAGCAGATAATAGAGAAATAAATTCAATTATGCTTTCAATTATAAATATTTATATTTTTTTCAATTATAATATAAATTTTTTATAAATTCAATTTGAAACAAATATTTGTTAAAGAAAATTTTTAAATATAACATGAACATGCAGGTATCATTCTAATAATTTCTATTCTAGTTTATTTCTATTAAACTGATGTGAAAATTCAGTTGAAACGATATTGTATGAACAATATAAAATTGTACAATATTTTTCATCCCACTTGGTTGGGTGGATAGCAAGATTTTAGACCTAGTCCATGAACGGGGCGGTCTCATGGAAGGTGGGAGGGGGCAGCTTCTGTTGTGATGGAACAAACGTAGGCAGTCTGACTTGGCTCGGTGTGGTTGAGGAAAGATGGCATATGTCTTCCAGGAAGACTTTTAGAGGGAACTAACCCACATTGGCGTATCGTATGGGAGAAAAACAAGTAGCCCTATTAACGATAACCTCCCACCAAATAGTCCGATTAACCATTGTTTCCACCAAGTAGTCCAATTAACGATAATATCCCATCAAATAGTCCGATTAACTATAACCTTTTAGTCCAATTAACAATAACTTCCCACCAAATAGTCAGATTAACGATAACCTCCCACCAAGTAGTCAGATTAACGTGGGGAAGATGCTGAACACCACAAACGCCATCGAGTCTCTTCGATTTTTCAAAAAATTGTCTGCAACAAAGCCGCCAGCGGACTAAACCTCACCCCTAATGCTCAACGGCAGTGTACGTTGCCACAAGTCGGCTTGTACAACTAATATAAAATTTCCTTAAATAGCTATCTTACATTTTTTTATTGTTCTATTCAATTTATTGTGAGAGAAAATTAATTCCTTCATGCATTGTATCTCCAATTAATTAAAACTAATGCATAAAATACATTAAGGCTTAAAAATAATGATACTAATCCATTATATCTTCTAACAGATATTGTAGGCAAAGGGGCTTAATGATAACTCGTTGGGCTTCCAAATCTAAGTTGTTTTTGTTCTCTAAATTAAACAAGTGATTCCTAAACAAATTTTTGAATATATATATTCTGGTGATGGACTCATTAAATCTATATATCGGAATTTCTTTTGGTTGGACACGCATGGGATGAAGTGAACATCCAAGGTGCCCTAAGAGAAATAATAGTAAAATGTGAGTACAAAGTACCACACGATACATACTGAGTTATATTGAATCTACTGATTCTTTTCTATTTTGATACCGAATAACTTATATGAAAGTTCCTGATATTCGAAGGCAACAACTCTACTGCCATTAGGGATCAATTCAGGATCAGCTATACCAGACAATAGATTTTTTCATTAACTATAACTCAGAATTTTGTTATTTATGTATATAACTATGATATATGTGCTTTCTATTAATAAATAATAGTAACAAAATCACAACCAATATTTTCTGTTTGGACAAAAATAAAGAAAACCCATATCCTTGTCACAACAATGTTCGAAACAATTAATAAAACACTTGCTGTTGAATAAAATATATTATAAGTAATATTTGCAGTTTTTGATACAAGAATGTAATAATTTTTGTCTAATAAATTTTATTTGTGTGTAATATCATCTAATAAAATATCAATATATTAAAAAAATGAATTATATGACTCAATTAAATTACTTGCATAGATGTTGATGGCATGTAAAAATCGAACTATGTATTTGATATCTGACTCGTATGATAAATTTAATAAACAATTCTATCGAATATTAAGGAATGTTTTCTGAAAAACTTTGAAATTTTATCTAAAGACAATTAAATTTTTAAGAAATGACAAATAGCTTTTTTTTATTGAATATCATTATAATCAAAAATGTTACAACAATATAACAAAAACTAATCAATTTGACTGTGTATGAGAAATACTATTTTATTTTCGATTTCATGGTAACTCAATGATAGAAGGCCTTAGATTTAACTGGATTGTGACACATCAACGGTTCATTTTCTGCAGTAGCTGCAATCATAGCTTCGTATACCGAATAGAAATCATAGATATTGTAAAGTAATCTAGAGGAACAACAACAATTAGACTATACGATTGGATCTTTCAGGATTTTCCTCTCCTCGACAACAAATAAATTGTACAAATTCAAACAACAAATTCTGGTTACAACAACAAATTCTGGTATGTTAACCTTGTAAATTGTAGTTGTTTCTTATCCTACTTGGTCGACAGCAGCATCTAAACCATGAACTCGTGTAGAAGAATCATGAAGAAGGTTAAAAAATGCAGCTTCTTTTGTCCTTGCGGCACAAAGACATGGGACACCCAAAGGAAGAAGTCTGACTTCACCCCACTCTGTTATACACCCTGGCACTGGGTACCCATTTTAGTCCCCTTTTACGACATGCTTGGGCTATAGTGGGGCTATTCTAACCCGGACCCACACGGGGAACCATGAGAATTCCCTAGTGAAATATTTCTCTTCACCACAATTTTAGGAAAATGTTCATCTTCCTAAGTGATTACTCTTTATGAAGTGGTCGAAAAATTTGTGAATGTGTGTTAATATATCCAACATGCGTTAATGTTAATGTATCCAATGAGTAGAAACAATTTCGGTAACAGATATTTTGAATCACATCTAAGGTATATGCTTACAAACGACGCTTAAACAAAAGTTGGCTTCTCTATGCCAGAAATGGATATGATAAATCTTGAGGCCTGATATCAAAAAAGAAAGATGGTGCGAAGGTGTCCCATCTGATGGCCACGTGGTTAGAGCTCTGGCCTCAGGTATCACAAACTTCAGATTCGAATCCTGGCGGGGGCATGTTCATGGTTCGGAATCCACTTTAAACTGTGTATCCCGGCCTAATCAGACCTTTTGTGCAAAAAGTTACAGTCGAGCAACAAACCAAACTAAATCATGTGTTCCTTCAAATGTGCAGAGGCGCAACGTAAGTGTAGTTTATAAGGACCTATGTGGTTGCATCCTGTGTATATTCGCTACATCTTTACAGTGAATGACTTATATTCCAAGAACTCTATTCGCAACAAATAACAACAAAATCACTTAAAAATCAATAATAATATAGGGCCTAGCTAAATCTATATAATGTCAATAAATCGATATAATCTACATAATATAGGATTTATAAAATAAATCTATACAGTCTAGGGTAATCTAAGACATCTATAATGTAGGGTCTTATAAAAACCCCTATATTATATATCTGTACCACATCATCTCCAATTTAGCATATCGATAATAATTAGGCGATGAAAATAATACAGAGAATTGCCGTATTGCATAAGTTTTCTCTCGTGTAAATTTTTCTCTATCATAAGAAATCTATCACATTGATGAATAATCTATTGCTAAATTTGTCCTTTTTAAAAAGTGTATTCTATGGAAGAAAAAGTTAATTTAAAACTACAAATGGAAGAAAAATTAATTAAAATGTAAATGGAAGAAAAATTAATTAAAAATTGTAAATGGAAAAAAAAATTAAATTAAAAAATATAAATGGAAGAAATATTAATTAAAAATTGAAAATGGAAGAAAAAATTAATTAAAAATTGTAAATAGAAGAAAAAAAGTTAATTAAAAATTATAAATTGAAAGAAAAAGTGAATTAAAAAATATAAATGAAAGAAAAAAAAGTTAATTAAAAATGTAAATGAAAGAAAAAGTTAATTAAAAATGCAAAAGGAAGTAAAAGTTTCAAAAAATCAAAAAATAAATGGAAAAATAGAAGAAAAAATTAATTAAAAATTGTAAATTGAAGAAAAAGTTAATTAAAAATTGTAAATGGAAGAAAAAGTTAATTAAAAATATAAATTAAAAAGAAAAGTTAATTTAAACGACTCTAAAAAGATACATATGCGAATCAGTTTAAATTGCACTTCAACATTGTATATAGGGAAAATTCATGCTATATAACATTAAAATGTAACTACCATACAAGTTGCAGTTCATTATTCTGGAAAATAATAAAGCTCTACCACGAAGGATTAGCTGCCTATGATCTGTTTTTCTCAACTCCTTTTCATTCCCTGCGACCAGGTTTACTGGACAACTACCTCCAATACATTCCGATAAGTTCCTTTTCGGGGCACAGATACGGAATAAAATACGAAAGTGGCGTCGTAAAAGTGGGGACTTCCGCCAAGTCGTAGCAATAATTTTTGGATAATGTTGGATCAACTGGAAAGACTTTAAAAAAGACATCCGGAATCTTTTTAATGCCTTATCTTTCAGGAAAAAGTCCGGGAAATAAAAATTCATTCCAGTTTTCAATGAAATTTAAAGGAAATCATTGAGAAATAATTTCTTTTCAACGTGATTCTATTTTTTTACTATTCTAAAGAGCATCTATAGAATGTATGAAAAAACGTTTAAATATATTATTATACATATTTTATATTTAAATATATTATTATTATGTATTTATTTATGCCTGTTATAAATCTATCTATCAATTTTAATAAGTTTTAAGACAATTCGCACTTTTTAAAATAGTTTGCATTTTTGCATTATATTATTATACATAGTTTACTATGTATAATAATATAATGCAACATATAATAATAAATAGTATGTATAATAATAATAACAACAAGTAACTTAATATTATGATATATATTTTAGCAAAGGGTTTTAATATATTAGTTCCTTAGTTACTATATACATATAGTTACTTATTTATGTAAGCTATAATTTTGTCTATTAATTTTAAAAATGTTTTTAAACACATTTCGCACATTTTTTTAAAAAAGTTATAGAAAGTTGTTTTTTTTTTAAATCAAGATGTATTTAAAACAGAAAGGTATTAATCTCATAAAAAATTTTTTTCTTTTTACTTAAATCTTTTTAATTAAAATTGTACTGTATTTAATGGCAAGCATGATGATAAAAATTGTGGATACTTTTGAATTTTTTTTCGAATTTGCGTATGTATATTTATTTAGATAAATAATGCAAATACTTTTATTTTAATACAAATATTTATATGTTCTTAAAGGCTGAAAAGTTGTCTAAATAATTACAATCGTAAGAATTCAAATTTCTAATTTTTACTATTGATCAATACTACTTATTTTTTAAAATAGTGTTAAATACTAAAAAAATATTGGTATAAATCTTCTCATTTCCAGTATTAGTTTCGAGTATAATTAACACTGTTTTTAAGTATTTTAATGAATGATAATCATACTTAAGTATTCTCTTAAGTACATATATTTCTAATGACGCCAACTACCCAAATGGATAAGGTTGTCTTTAAAATGTTTCCTCAAAAGGTAACGTCTATAAATTTTTTTATAATTATATCTTTTCAAGCTTATAATTTCATAATCTTTTACTGTAAAAGAGAAATTTCGTCACTAAGTAAACAAAATCATTTAAGTTGTAAAATATTTGTAAAAATGTTTACCAGATATAAAATAAGTTCTGAGTTATTTTAATGCCATTTTAACAAAAGGAATGGAACGATACTTTTATTTTATCATTAATGTTACTTAACGATAATGTTTTTTAATGACGAGTTAGGGTTACTGCTGTTTTCAACAAAATTCTGATATAAAGTTTTCGTTATATTCAAAAATTTTTAAATACAAGAAATACGAATTGTTATAAACAAAAATTATTTTAACCAATGCTATGGTTTTTGCTTTATTTAAATTTACATGCATTTCAATTGAAAATAGTTGTGAATAAGACTGGACATAACAAGTTTTCAATGTATCACAATTAGACAATATTGAATAATTTAACATAAAAATCAGTCCACGTTATTTGTTTTAATTTTTCTATTCCTTCTATTAGCTCACACTCTCCCTATTTATATCTTGTTCAAATTTTCAATCGTTCATAAAATACTTTTTATTCATCTACTCAAGTTCAAATACATTTTCTTTGCACTTGTAGTAGATTACACTTGATGTCAATACAGTTTTTGAAATATTAATTCATTAACTAAATTTAATTAATTAATTTTAGTTTTTTTAGATTTAAGTTGCATATCTCTACCAACAGATGGCGCCAGATAAACTTTTAAAAAATGAATTAAAATTATTTATAAAGGACTTTCTACAATATAGTGAAAAAAAGTAGGAATTGACTTTAAAAAAAAACCGTTTATATTACTTGTTATATGTATTATTTTAACTTGGTTGACGAATCTACAAATATATTTTGTTATTATTATTAAAAGACGAATTATCTTTTTTTATACAAATTATTAATTTCTATCAAAAGAATTTGTTGTCACTCTAAAGATAATTATTTTTTATTATGATGACTAAATGATTATTTTTATTGATGACTAAATGATTATTTTTATTATGATGACTAAATGATTATTTTTATTATGATGACTAAATGATTATTTTTATTATGATGACTAAATGATTATTTTCATAAGAATTACAAAAGGATATATATATACGTGAACTAGTATGGTAATTAAATACATTAATTCAAATATTAGTAAATGAAGGCGGTATATATCGTATCATTTCTAATATCCGAATCACCGAGAAAAAAGTGTTATAATGAAGTGCACAGAACAAAAATCTATTAATGATGTTGAAATTAATTATTTGTTTTTGTCGTTTTTATTCTGTGCGTTTTATCAACAAATTTTGTGATGAGATCTGTCCGAAAGTCTAAAAATATCAAGTATACAAAAGGATTCCATGTGCACCGTAATAATTAGGACAATTCTAATAAGAAATGTTTGCTTTGTCTAGTTTTCTATTAAATTCCAATAAAGTAATCAACTGAAACTGTCGGTTATTTGAAATGGAAAAGTGCGTATGGCAAATCTATGTAGACAATTTCCTGGAGATGCATTAGTTTCTAATAAAAGAAATGATGTGAGATGAATGACTAGCGCTTATTGGATCTATTTTGTTCTGGTTCTCTGATTAAAATGCTGCCTTTGGCTGCATTACAAAAATTATTCACTTTGATGAATAAAATACAACCTTTTTTCCCTTATTTAAGTAGCTCATGAACAACTTCTGTAAAGGATGTCAAAGTTCTTATTTTACAAACTTCCAGAGAAACAAGTAATATAAAAAAAAAAATTAAGACAATTCCTACTTTTATTTTCACTATATATTGCAGAAAGCCCTTTATAAATAATTTGCATTTTTAATAAGTTTATCTAGCGCCATCTACTAGTAGATGCATGCAGCTTAAATCTAGAAAAAAACAATAATTAATTAATTTAATTTAATTACTGAATTAATATTTGAAAAACTGTATTAACATCTAGTGTCATCCACTACAAGTTCAAAAAACTGTATTTGAACTTGATGATTAAAAAGTATTTTTTTAAAGATTGAACATTTGAACAAGATATATAGGGAGAGTTTGAAGCTAATAGAAGGAATTGAAAAAGGATATATTTAGAGGTCTCGGAATTACATAGAAATGACTGTTAAGAAATGCTTTCAGACGATAAAGTGGTTTTGAGTGTATGTAGGAGCAGTAGTAGATTAGATAATTAATGTAATGAACAAATGGTGTGGAATTAATGTAATGAGTAAAATGTGCATAGCTTGTACGACAAATGTATCCATTACGGAGTTATTCTAGCCATAAAATTTTTCACGTCCTTCTTCATCTTGGCCGAAACGATCTTTACTTCATAATCATATAGCGATCTTATTCGACGCCAATAATGGATCAAGGGTGGTAGCTCGACTTCTTGACCTATTCGATTGTCAGGCCTTGACTACTTATACTGGAGCATATCAAGTCACTGGAGCATGAGCATCGCGTTAACAGAGCCCAGAATTTCATTATACATATCATGATAGCTTCCTGGGAAATCCAAAAATGCCCGGAATATCAAGGCTTCCATGAACCAAAGATGAGAGGTTTACATCACAACTGGCATGGAAGATACTTCAAACACCGTCTTAGACCTGTTACATTTACTATTAAAACTTGCAGTGTTGTGGGTTGTGCATTTGGATTATAACTAGGTATGGTTGGGTTGTGATTTGAGACACAGGTTTGAGAACTCACTGCTTTATTCACACATTCACAAACAATTAGAGACAGACAATATTTAACAGATTTAAAGACATATATAATTATAGATTCGTGAGGAAGAGAACCAATGCTCATGTTTGCGCAGGATGCGCGGAATTCCTCTCCAGCGAGAATCTGTAGGCCAACTATTACGCAGTGTGTTGAATATATTTCCTCTCAGGATAAGAGGCTATAAACTAAACGTTTCTCAGATGTAACGCCTTCCTCTCTGGTGAGAGTCTCGAGGCATACTGATCATTTCTCCTGAACGCCATAGGGGTGCTCTTGCAGTGAGTAGGAGGAAGCATGGTTACAAACTTAAATTTACTATAAAAACATATATTTAAGTAACATGTCAGAAACGCATTTCCAAACCCATATTGTTACAGTGGTTTAGATTCATCTAGATGTATCCTGTACCTTCTAGAAGTTACTCATAACCAAATTAAATTATATTTAAAACATATTATTTACAGAATTATTGTATTTTTTAAGTATTACAATTTTATTGTAAAAGTTCATTTTATTAACGAACAGATTCAGTAAAAGGTTCAATCAGTCGTGGAAACATAACACTTGCAAATCTTTATTATTGATCTTCTTCTTCATTGGCATAACAGCCCAATGAAGTACCAAAGACTGTCTGTCTACTGGCAAATTTCGAGATAGAAGAAGATTTCTTTTACGTGAGTAAGATTGGCTGCCTTACGTCCAACTTAATCAGGGATCAGGACCTACGATTTAAATGGATTCCGAACCATTACGAACATTTATGCAACGCCGGGACTCGAGCCTAAAATCTGACGACCATAAGGCCCCTTGCTATTTATCATCTAGTCAAAAGTACTTGAAGCAGAAAAATAAAAATGAACTTTCATAAAATTATTATTTTTATATGAAAAAATTACTTTATAATTGTTGTAATTATTGAAAGTATTTTATTAAACTGTTATTGGAACTTTTATAAAACTTTTCACGGGTAAAAAAAGATCGTTGTGAAATGTAATTTCCAAGTATAATTCAATTATAGATTATTTTTATATTTTAAGTAAATGAAAAGGAAACCATAAAAGCACTTAATACATTTTTCATGTTTACTAATTTAAAATTTTTCTAATTATTATTAAGATTAAGAATTATTATTCATCAACCCAATTTAAAAGCTAATATTAGAACGAAAAAAAATTTAAAGTAATTAAAGAATCTCTTAATGGAAATCAGAATTCGTCGTCTCCGAAAACTGTAACGGTTCTTATAAATAATTCAATTTCTAATTAAGAGCAAACATAATATTGATTTTAGCTAATTGAAGAACAAATCTAATTGCAATGGATTTAAAAATATAAATACAAAAAAAAAAAAATTTTTTAATAAATAAAGCAAATAGTGTTTGATATTGGATTCCATAATAAAAATCTACTTCAAAGAATGTATTTTAATTACACTTGAAAATAGAACCATTAATACTTATTAGAGTTATGAAATACTTAATTTGTTTGTAAAGTTTAGTTTGTAATGTAGACTATAAAATTTATTAAAATAAATATGTGTTCAAAGTGTAAGCGAAAAAATTAAGTTTTTAATAATTAATGAATTTAAAGGAAATCATATGGGAAACAACTTATTTTTATTGTGTTTTTTTTTTAATATTCAAAAATGCATCAATAGAATGTATGAAAAAACGTTTAAATATAGTATTATACATATTTATTTAAGCATGCTATAAATCTATCTATCAATTTTAATAAATTTTACGACAATTCACACTTTTTTAAAATATAAACTACTCATAATAAAAATATAATGATTTAATTAAAATTCAATTAAAATTAATTATTAATGATATAAAAATTGTGGAAATATTTTGTTTTCGAATTTGTGTGTTCAATCAGTCTTAGAAATCATAATAGCTGAAATCGTTATTATTGATTATCTAGACAAAATTATTTGTAGCATTAAAAAAAAAATGAACTTCCCAAAATTATTATTATATGAAAATTTACTTTATAATTGTTGTAATTATTGAAAGTAAGAAAAAAAATTTAGTTTATAATAATTAATGAATCACGTATATACATTTTTCTGTTTATTTTTCCATATATGGTGTTTTTTCCATATTTCATTATTTTACGATTTGCATTGGGATCTTTACTTCCGGCCTGAGGGAAAATTGGCAGCGCTCTGACATTTGGTACCACAGGTTTCAGGTTCGAATCCTGGCTGTGGTTTGGATGTTTGTTAATGATTCGGAATCCACTTTAAACACTAGATCCCGGTCTAATTATGCAAGGAAAAGGCACGTTATGTCTGTAAGCCGGAATGTCCTTCCGTTACTTATGAGAATTTAAGTTAGTTTCTATTGTCGCTCTACGGTCATTTTGTGCACACTTTAGGTAATTAGACTGGGACTTAGAGTTTAATGGATTACGAACCACTCACAAACATCCATGCCACTTCCAGGATTCGAACCTGAAGCCTGTGGTATTAAAGCCAGAGATCTAGTCAGTTGGGAATAGGCTGCTTACTCACGAGGAGGATAAGAAAAATGTAGGAATATCCCAGAAACCACTTCTGAGAGAGAGTTCTGGAAACAAAGTAGGCTCGTATTGAGCTTAAATTGCAGCAGGTTCCAAGCCCTCCCTTAGATAACTTTTAATCTGCTACGTATCTTCCTCTTTTACTGCAAATGTAATCAGTCGAAGACTGGCATTCGGAAACCACAGTTTTGTCATCATTATGGAAAAAACTGTCAGAAACTTATAATTCATTTTTTGAAATTATACTGGTACAAAATGGATATTGTGAAGCAAGCCTTCTTTAGTAAAACTTAGATAATACTGAAGGTGCTATATATCTTATACTCAAGCGGTTTAAAATTAAATTAATCTCTTTGCTAATTAATCTTAAAATGAATATATTTGTTTCAAATTAAGAGTTTGAAACAATATAAAACAAAAAGTCATTAGAAAAAAGCAATATGAAACAAAAAAAGTCATTAGAAAAGCAATATCAAACAAATGAGGTCGTTAGAAAAAAGCTATATCAAACAAAAAAAGTCATCAGAAAAAAAAAAAACAATATCAAGCAAAAAGTCATTAGAAAAAGCGATATCAAACGGAAAGGTCATTAGAAAAAAAGCAATATCAAACAAAGAGGTCATTAGAAAAAAATATCAAACTAAAAGTCATTAGAAAAAGCAATATCAAACAAAGAGGTCATTAGAAAAAACTAATATCAAACAAAAAAAGTCATTAGAAAAAGCAATATCAATCAAAAAGTCATATAAAAAAGCAATATCAAAGAAGCAATACAAAAAAGCAATATCAAGCAAACAGGTCATTAGGAAAAGCAATATCAAACAAAAGCTTACATAATTATTAAAAACAATAATTTTTAATAAATATCGGTCTCCAGATTCACACTAATAAAGTATTCAAAGTTTAAAACAATAAATAAATAATGCCATTCGCATAGTATTTAATCACAAACCCACGAATTCACGTGGAGAAACCCTACTTCAATGTATGGAAATTAGCTCTGGCGCTTCAATTGCTTCAATCTCGGTTCTTTAGCACGCCATTTAAAGCTTATCGAGTGCAACGTCCTTGGAGAAAGGGTTGAAAACTTTTGTGCCATCGTCATGAGAACCTTCCCTCTACTACACCGTCTTAAATTATGCGCATTCAGTGATTGCTGGCGAGTAAGGCAGCCCCAAATGGCATTTCAGTTCCTTCCTGGCTGTGCGATTTGAGAGTTACAGTACCTGAACGTTTTTGCCGGAAGCTGTCGTCGGCGATTAAAGGATTCCGAAGCACTCTTGTTGAAGCTCTCACAAGTTTGTAAAAAAAAGCAAAGAAGAAATTGTCTTGATTTCGCTTTAAGCTATTTAGGTATCTGTTTAAAGACTGTTCGACATTTTTTAATGCTAAACTGATTCATGTATACTTTATTTTTTATCGCAAACTATTTAAGATTAAAATATTTAAGTGTTTAACAACTAAATGTATAATAGTTTAACGATTTCATAGGCATGGTACAACTATGTTCCTACATAAAACCTACATGAACGTATTTATATACAATGATGTTCCTACATAAAACCTGAATGAACGTATTTATATACATTAATGTTGCTACATAAAACCTACATGGACGTATTTTTACATTGATGTTCCTACATAAAACCTACATGAACTTACTTATATACATTGATGCTCCTACACCTTAAAACCTATATGAACGTACTCATATACATTGATCCTTCTACATAAATCATACATGAACTTATATAATTTGATGCTCCTACGTAAAACCTACATGAACTTACATACATTGATGCTCTACATAAAACATACATGAATTTATATACATTGGTGCTCCTTATTACATGAACGTAATAAAGTACTTTCTTTTTAGAAACTATACTTGTTTATCATTTATCTGAAGGATTTTCAAACCAGATAGTAGATTAGTCCGCCTTGTAGCTCTGTGGTAACGTCCACAGATAGCGTGTACTGGAATACTCGTATTCGAAATCTCTGATAACTATCAACGTTGCAGTCATTCCATTCCATTGGAAGCTCGATGATAAACGTGGTAACCTGTATAAGTCTTGCATTTCCATTCAGGTTGTTTAGCTGGAGTTTGTTGGATTTCAGATTCCATGCATCACTCAAATGCGGGACAACAACCCCTAAAATCCCTGTCGGAAGGCAATGGTATCTGTTCTTTGCCGGTCTGTGAGCATAAGTGGAACACAAGGCCTAGTATGTACTACAAAAAATAAACTAAGAACTGTTAAAAGTTAATTGAGGCATTTGATTCTAACTTCTTAGAGGTTTATTTTTATAAAAGGAAATTCTCTTTGTAAAAACCGTAAGTTATTTAAGATCTGTGGTTATAACATCGTGTTTGTAAAATATTTATATTCATAAGAGAATATTTTTTTACATCTAAATCTTAAAATGCTTCAATTTTTTTAACAATTTGAAGAAATTATAACAAATGCAGAAGTAAGCGGATAATTGTTAGAACTTATCACAAAAGTAACCAGCATAAACCAGTAAAGTATAAACAGTAAACCATTAACATTAATGGCTCCCAATATTTCTCAACTATCCAAATATATTTCCGTATATTAATTAAACTTATTTAAATTAGTGGTCTTGTAATACTATGCTAAATGTAATGTGCCATAGATTATCCGAATCGAATCAGCTAGTTTTCCAATTTGAATTAAGTTCAAATTTTGTAGATCTTGAACAACTACAGTCTAGTGAACGTTTAGAAATGTGTTCTGCACTCAATTTTAATTGTATTTCTAAAGAATTTATTAAAGTGCATTTTGGTCAGTTGACTTGATTGTAAAAGATTCATCAAAGAATTCAGAAAGTCTATTTTCAACAGCCATATGTAACCATAAAGTATCGATTATCCAAAAATAACTCAGGTTCAAATAAGATGAAAATATTTTAAAAAGATGAACTTATTAATTTCATTATTTCAAATTTAAATAAATTGCCATTGAGAAGCTATCAGGTGCAGTGAAATCTGCAGCAGAAATCTTCTCACTGCACACAATTGCTACTACTACTACTACACTTCATGATTCACACACTTAGCTGCAATTATTAGTACTTTTACTACACTTCATGATTCACACACTTAGCTAATTACTACTACTACTACTACACTTCATGATTCACACACACTTAGCTGCAATTATTAGTACTACTACACTTTCATGATTCAATAATTAGCTACAATTACTACTACTACTACTACACTTCATGATTCACACTCACACTTAGCTGTACCATAGTACTACTACACTTCCATGATTCACACACTTAGCTACAATTACTACTGGGCTACTACTACACTTCATGATTCACACACTTAGCTGCAATTATTAGTACTACTACACTTCATGATTCACACACTTAGCTACAATTACTACTACTACTACTACACTTCATGATTCACACACTTAGCTGCAATTATTAGTACTACTACACTTCATGATTCTACACACTTAGCTACAATTACTACTATTACTACTACACTTCATGATTCACTACATTTAGCTGCAACTATTAGTACTACTACACTTCATGATTCACACACTTTAGCTACAATTACTTACCAATACTAATACACTCATGATCTCACACACTTAGCTACAATTACTACTACACTTTATAAAAGAAGGGAATTACAAAGTAGAGGCAGAAAATCAAGAAAAAGAGACAAGACAAGAATTACAAGATATTTTCTCAACATTGTTAAGCCTGCTGTATTCATATTATTCCAATTAATAGTTTTCTATCAGTTGTAATAGTTTGAGTCAGTTGTCGAGATTAATCTGAACTAAATTGGCTAAGGCAATGGTGCCCAGTGAGAAAATGGAAAACGAATTTCGCAACAGAAGAAATCATCAACAAGCTTCACAGGACTTTTCCTAATCTCATGGGGTTTTACTGTAATTTAATTTTTTGTTTAGATTTAAAAGATTATCTGTTTAATAAAGGCAAACTGAAGCAATTTTGCTTTTTAAAGAAAAACTGTAGCTTCTTTTCTTTGTTAAACATTTTTACCTATTATTTCTTTTTACACCACAATAAAACTAGAAAGTAAAGCTAAATGGGGGGCACATTGCACTTTCTATTGTAAGTTTTATAAGATTTCTATTATGATTTTCATCTACAATTTCTATTGTGATTACTTCCACAATTTTTAATGTGATTACTCTATAATTCCCCATTGTGGAGATTACCTGCAATTTCTATTGTGACTATTATATAATTTCCTATTGTGATTGGTTTACACCCAGGTGCTGTACATGTACTATCTCCTAAAAGTGGATAAGCTATAATTTTTTAAAATTCTACAAAGCCTATGTATTAAAAACATTTGAGTACAAGATAAAGAGAAGCATGAAATTTTGATCATAATAATTTCTATAAATAAAAACTTCTACCAAGTAAAAAATTAATGAATATTTAACTTATTTG
>BPLR01015566.1:0-22763 GCA_021605095.1 Caerostris extrusa
TCATCAAAATATTTTTCTTTCTTCATTAGATACAAATTTATTGCGTATCTCACAAGTAGAACTAGGATGATCCGATGACTCACAAAAACGCAATTTGTTGTATTTTTATTTCTTTCTTTAACATTAGTCGAAACTAATTTGCTGCTGAAGGAATTCTTTCCCCAGCCTAATTTATTACTTCTTGAGCCGCGGTTAAGCTTACTTTATCGAGAGGCGAAAAGGCCGAGGTCGAAAATCAGAAGTGTTTGCGAAATTATTGCTATCATGGCTGCGCGTTCTCTCGATCTCAAGGTCAAAGCTAAAAACTTCAGTAATTCTTCGATATTATTATAAGCATTTTCATTCTCAGTTTTATTATATTCGATAAGAATATCTTGAGGAACGGCTTTTAAAATTGTTGGGCAGAGAACTGCGGAATAATTTTCTGTTTTTCAAATCTAAACTTTCCAAACTTCTTAATTCTGTTGAAATTTTGTCATAAAATTTTCTAAAAGAACAAATATCGTTGGATTTTTTCTCAATGATTTTATGTTTAAAATATTATTCATATGAGTATGTATCAATAGATCACTTCTTGCAAATCTTTCTTTTAATAAATTAATTGCTGAATCATATGTAGAAGCAGAAATAGAAAACCTTCTACAGTATTTAAAGCAGTACCACCTAAATGTGCTTTAGGTAATTAGATTTATCACTTTATTTAATAAATCATTATTGTGAATGGCAGATTCAAAACTATTCCAAAACGTTAGCCATTGATTGATATCACCATAAATATTTAATTTCGGCAATTTTACTCTTACACTATCCACTTGTTTCGACTCATTTTAATTCTTTATTTTGTTCGGAACGTGTTTTGCATTATTTTCACTCAATTCTTTTTTTAACAACCGAATTTTTATTTGCACGAAATTTCCACAGGGCAATTTTTTCATCATATTCGTCTGTATTTTGAATTTCAGTTTCAATATCTTCTACTTCGTGAAGAGGTTCTAATTTGTTATCTATCTCTTTCAACGAGTCATGTTTAGTAGTTAGCATTTCAACTAATTCTTCTAATTTATCAATATTTATTTCTTCAATGTTTAATAGTTCCGATTCTAATTTTGTTAGAATTTTTGTAACGGATGTTCTAGAAACACCCCGCTTCTTTTTTTAACAAATATAATTTCTCTTTTACTATTTTCGTCACTCGCCATTTCAAAAATTAAAAGTATCTCACCTAAAATATTAACTGACTACAATCCTGGCAAGGATGCCAAATTTTACCTCACCAAAACAATCCTCCAAAATAAAACTAGAAATGTTCATACAAAATTTCTCTTGCCCTTCCAGTTCCCAGGATTATTAAGAGTGAGATATCCAAAGGGGCGGATGCAGACAATTAATTCAATATTCTTTTTAAAATACTTTTATTAAAAGCATATTAATGACGAGATGATATACAAAAATTTACTGGACATACAGACAGAGAAACCGCATCTTAGCGCGGCTAACTACTAACAAGGGGAAGTCAAGTTCTTAAACAGAAGTACGGTTGGTTACAGTTAAGAGAGGAAAAGTGTTCACGTGACAAACAAATCAAAAGTTCTAGTTCGACATCATTTTCGACACCTCATATATGCAAAAATTCATAGATTCGGTATTACCCCTTCTTCTTTGTGTCTATTAAGCAAAAACACTAGAAGTTGTCGAACACATTTTGTTCCAATGCTCAAAATATGAAGATCAGAGACAAAACTACAATCCTATCCTATTCCTTCCTATTCCTGAATTTTCGATCTGACTAAAGATGAGCATTACTAAATATTTATTACTATTTATTTTTACGAAGAGTCTTCAGATTTCAAAATTAAGCCTTTAACTTCAGTTTTCTTTTTTTTTATGTTGTTTCTAATTAGTATTGCTTAAAGTGTTTTTATCTTTCCAGTTTTATAGTGTTATGATCCAGTCGATCAATGGTTTAATGAATTCATTTTATTTTTATAATATTCTGTTTATTTCTTCTCTTTTGATTACCAGAATTGCTGTGCACCATTTCATTTCAAAATCAGTTTCAAAACTTAAACTCAAGATCTGTTACATATGACAGCTTATCATGAATTGAATTTTTAGCCTTTTAATTTTCAACTAAATTTTATTGTTCATCATTAGAGTATTTTTTTTTTTTTTTTTATTTGCAAAACAATTGGATAAATTTAGATAGAATAGTGCGAGCATAAATCTCAAAGAGTGAAGCCAAGTGCAATCCTGTCTCTAACGTGATTCTCATTTTGTTTGAATCGCACGCGACCTGGGAAATTCAAGTTTGATTGTTTTTAATATTAAAACACTTTTCTGAAATTAAAATTAATACTGTCATTTTAATTGGCAAAGGTTTGTGTAAATAGTAGTCATTTTCTTTTTTATTAATTAATTATTATTTATATTAATCAAAACTTTCTTTTAATTCTAAATTATTGTTGCTCGATACATGTTTTTTTTTTTTATTATTATTTATCAAATATACTTGCAAACAATTATTTTCCACCTTTTTATATTGAATCATCTTGTTCCATTATCTGAAAAAGTTATCTCTCATTTGTTTATATTTCATATAAAATAACTAGCAATTTACTCATCATTTCCAGTGGTTTCAAATAAATCATATAAATCCTTGCTATTCAAAATTTTTTGTTGTTCAATCATTTGTAATTTATTAGAAAACTATTTTAAAATATCTTTCAAGTGTATTATTATTTATGTTTTAAATGTATTTATTCCCTGTTGTTATAATTAGTTAACAACTTACCTAAACTAGGAATTTACCAAAACTTCTGTAATCTTAACAATTTTATTTGGCTTCTAATTATCCTTAATCCTTATTCTGTCATACGATTTAAATTACACAATATGAATATCATTTTTAAAATTATTTTAAGTTGTGAATGTTAAAATGTTTTTAATTGACCAGGTGTTTTAAAATTCAACATTTTCCATTTTAATCAATATTTTCTCAGCAGTTTTAGGTGAGGAATAATTTTATGTCCAAATTTTAGTGAATAAGTTGTAATGGTACTTCAAATTGTCTTTGTTTGATGTTTTAATGTTACCTAGCATTATGAAATAGTAATAATAATTAAAAAAAAAGTAAAATAATTGTTTATTGATATATTTAATATAAATAAGACTACTTTATATATGTCATAATAATTTATTACTATGCTATATATCAATATTATTTTAAATGCAGCATTTTTTTATAATTTCCTTCATAATATGAAAGACATTAGGTACTTAATTGGTACTTAATTAGTATAACATTAATTAAACAGATCATCATATTTTTTTTGTACTTATTTAAATGCATATTAAAATATGTTTTTGTAATGATAAAAATTGATGCAGTAAATTTTATTATTATTTTTTTGCATTATGATGTTTTTAATTGTAGAACTTCATTTAAATATTTAATAAAAATAATTCTTGCATTGTTCTTTTTGTAGTTTACTAAGAAAATGGAAGAAATTTGCTTAAAATCGCAAGGTTTGGAAGATGTGCCAGATTCAGTTATGAATTCAAGCTGTAAAAATTTAGATCTTGACTTTAATGATATTTTCACTCTTCCTTCAACTTTTTGTGAGAATTTAACTAGTTTAACAATTCTGTCTATTAATGGTAATAATTTAGTGACACTTCCTGACAACATATGTTTATTATCTGAACTTCATGAACTATATTTAAAAGAAAATTATATTGCTAAATTGCCTGAAACCTTAGGAGAATTAAAACATTTACAAGAGCTTAATTTAATAGGCAATCAATTGAAACAGTTACCTGAAAATATTCATTCATTATGTCAACTTGTTATGTTAAATGTCAGTGAAAACATAATAGAAAGTCTTCCCATTACTTTTGGAAATCTGGAATGTCTTTCTTACTTGAATTTGAGCTATAACTCTATAGAATATTTACCAGAAAGTTTTGGCAATTTAACTAATCTAAAAACACTAGATCTTTCTAGTAATTCTTTAATGAGTTTACCTGACAGCTTTCAAAATTTACCTTCATTGGAAATTCTCAATTTGAATAGTAATAAGATAAAGACTTTACCAGACACCTTTTTGTCTTCGCGCACTCTGCAAAAGTTAATAATATGTCAGAATCAGCTTTCACATATACCTCCTTGGTTTTCAGAAATGGAAAACATTAAAGAAATATATTTGAGTGATAATTATCTAAGCAAAACACCATTCCCTGAAGAATTTGGAGAAAAGTGCCTTAATTTGGAGCTGCTAGATTTAAGTGGAAATAATATTACAGGATTACCTAACAGTTTTGGAAAGCTGACGAATTTATCCAATTTAGATTTGGGTAGCTCTTTTGATGAGCTGGAAAGAAATCCACTTCTTAGCAATGGCAACGAACTTGTGTGTTTGCCAGATAGTTTCTGCAATCTTAAAAACTTGTCAAAACTTGAGCTAGATGAAAATCAAATTGAGATACTACCTGAAGAATTTGGATGTCTAAAAAACTTAACTTATCTGGATTTAAGTAAAAATAAGCTTAAAGTTTTACCTGAGAGTTTTGGACATTTTGAACAGCTAAGATCTGCTTACTATCTATGAATTACTTAACTTATTTGCCACTTTCTTTTGGTATGCTAAAAGTTGTAGAAGAATTAAAATTGACAACAATTTGGTATGTTTTAACATTTTAAATATTTTTTGCATCTGTATTGTGTATGTGTGTACGAGTATGTGAATGAGACAGAACAAAAAAAGGAGATTCTTTTTCTCATAGTATTTATTCAGTATATAATTTCTTTAAATGTATATTAAAATACTAGTCTAACATATGATAAAAAAATTTCAAATGTCAATAGAAAATTGCCTATTTTTGAATTGAAAATTTGAACCAGATGAATTAATCAAAAATTAAAACTATACTCAAAGCGACTTCTTAATTTTAAGTAATTCTTAATTTTAATTAACATTGTCAGAAGTTCTCTAATATCTAAGGTTGTAAGAAAAGCACAAACTTATTGAAGTCTTTCTTTGACTATTTTTCTCAAATTGGACTATGTAATGTGTATTTTGAAGCTATTTCATCAAAGTACAAAGACTTTACTCAGTTTCATTCTCAGACTTTCAAACTTTACTCAGTTTCAGACTTTTCTCATCTTCTTAAGTTTCTCAGTTTATTTTTAAAAATTTTGGGTTTTTTCCACTGAAGTTCTTTCATTATATATATAAAAAGAAATTAAACAATATTTCAAGGATTTTCAAGGATTAAAAACAAACACTTCATATTTACTTGCTGTGACATAATTTACTCAATTAAATTTTAAGGTTTTTTTTGAACTTTAATCTGAGATCTGTCTATAGGTAGTAAATTATTATAATAGTTATCATTTTGCAATCACATATTAATTGCATACTTATATATTAACCATGTCTCTGTGAGTGAGTACTGCTATTGTCAAATGGCAATTAAGTTTTGTTTTAGTGGAAAGTGTTTGAATATTGTTCAGACTGTAAATGTTAATAACAGCGATCAATTGTTGATATTAATATGCGCTAAGGTACAAGCAATCAATCAGATGCATGTGGTTAGTCTGTAAGTATCTTTTAATTAAATTAAAACATTTTCCTCTTTTATAATATAAAATAACTAGTTTTAATTGTACAATAAGTCATTTCAGTAGCAAATGGATCAATTTTTTTGTAGATGGGAGGGGGTTACTCATTAATTTTATACTATTGGTTCTTTTTTACATATGTCTACTTTGTTGATCATTTATAAATTTAAATAGATTTTCATTGTTTTTACAGAGGCAGAGATCTGCTTTTAAAGATTTTCAGGAAATTTAGCTATTTTTTAAATCATCCGTTAATTAAAAAATGTATATAAAGTTTTTTGTCACCTGGTTTTTGTGGTACTCAATATACAGCTAAGTGTGAGTTACCTTTGGGCTTATTGAGAGTGTAGATATGATATACTGAAACCACAATATAATAAACTAATATATGTATATTGTGTGACTTGCATGAAATATTCAAGCATCATAGATATGTTGCATTATATGTAACAACAAAGTGCCAATATAACTGGAAAATCTGGAAAAAGTCAGGGAATTTTATCGATCTGAAAAAGTCAGGAAACTTCCTGAAAATATCTAAAAATCAGTAGAAAATTGCTGATGAGTGCATTTCGTTCTCAGTAAGTGCGTGATCGGCGATTTTGTAGCCAAATTTACACGCCACTACCGATTTTGTAGACGATTATGCTTCACGACTTGAATCGTCACTCATTTAACTTTAATAAACAGTAGATATTTTTAATATAAATTGTTATCGCCCCCTCCACACCTTGCCCAAAAAATGCTGATTGATGTAAGATTTTAATCATCCCATTTGCTCTAACTTTTTTTCTGATTTATTTTTATTTTTCAGCTTGAATATCTACCTGAATCATTTGAAAATATGGTTGCTTTAAAATCTCTGGATTTATATAACAATAAACTAACAAAAGTGCCTGAAGTTGTGAAAAATTAAAAGTCTAAAGCATCTTGAACTCAGAGGCGTAAGTTTCAGAGGCTGGATTTAAAAAAAAAATTTTTTTTTATAATAATAATAGATTTAGTATTCTTGTAATATTATATTCTGGAGTTAAAAATACAAGATTAACAAGTTTATAAAATTTTTTTTTTGAAATTGTAATTATTATTTGTGCATTATTAAATAATATAACTGTTTTGAATTTTTCTTTATCATAAGAATTCAAATTCGTTTTCATTTTGTTTCTTAATATAATGTGAGGTAATTGTAATGAATAAAAATTTAATAAACATATTTAATTATAAAATAACTATACATTAATATAATTAATTACTCTACAGATATGATTTTACTGTTTAGCATGGTAAATTGTTTAGAATTATTCTTTTGGTAGAATTTTTTTTTTTTTTTTTTTAACTAACTTAAGTAATGGTTTGCATATCGGGTTTTAAGTTTATAAATTGTAGATTTTCAAACTAGAATTGCATTATCTTTTGTTTATGTAGATTTCTTGAAAAAAAAAAATTTCTTCTTAATGTTTATAGAAAATCTTGCAACCTAAAAATATTAAGTTCCTTCAGAAATACTATCTAAAAGATAACTAGAAAAACTTATGAATATAAAATTATATTATATTTTTTATAATATTATATAATATTTATCTTAATAATAATAATAATAATATAATTATTATTGTTAAGATAAATATAATATTATCTTTGATCATTTAAGTTTTCTATATTTTAGCAACATGCATTCAATAAAAAGTTTCAATACTTTTATTCTGTTTAGCTAGTGAGTTAAATATTTTATTTTAGGAATGGATTAAAATATAGGATAAAAAATATAATATATGAAATATATTTATCATATTATTTATTTATTTACTTGATTAATATAGAATAATATTTTGGTGGTAGTCATAAGTAAAAATTAAACCTCAATTTAATATTTTATAAAATTTCATACAAATAACTTTTATACACACACATATATATATACATTGATTAGAAACTTAAAAGAACAACTATAAAAAGGTGCTTTAAAGTTAATTCTATTAAGTGTACTGCAGTGAAAGGTGATTGGTTGAAACTCAATGTCAACATTATCACATGTTACTGTGGCCAAAAGAAAGACCAATTTTCAATTTAAAATTCCCGGGCTTATGGAATTTAATTTTTTTCTTTTTAGGTGGCATTGACCTTGACATCTGTGTGAAATTTGACGCCAAAATATTCATTAGTGTTTGAGTTACGCTTGGCTTTGTGAGACGCTAAAACTGATTCCGGTGATTTTGAAATGCCTCAATTAATTGAATAAAGAACTTGCATTAAATTTTGTTTGCGGAAACGTATAGAATGTTGCAGAAAGCATTCAGTGTGCATATCGGAAAGAAATGTTTACAAGTGGTATAAACAGTTCAAAGAAAGCAGAGAACGCGTTGAAGACGAAGAGCCCCTCTGGTCGACCATCCACCTCAACCGACGAAGCTCACGTCCAAAAATTAAAGATTTGGTGCTTGCAAAACGTCGATTTACAATTAGAGACCTTGCTGATGATGTTGGAATTTTACAATTTCATTTTTAAGAGATGTTTTGGGCCTCAAACGCGCCAAGTCCTGATTGGTACCAAAAAAACACTGAAGGCGCCAGCTCAGACTACATTGATTTTTTTCGCCAAAAGGAAACTCATATCGTTCCACAACCACCGTATTCACCTGATTTAGCATCGTGCTACTTTCTGGCTATTCCCTAAACTCAAAAGACCACTCCGGAGATACCGTTTTAACCGACTGAAGAGACATTTCAAAATCGCTGGAATCAGTTTTAGCATCTCACAAAGCCAAGCATAACTCAAAACACTAATGAATATTTTAGTGTCAAATTTCACACAGATGTCAAGGACAGTGCCAGCAACCTAAAAAAAAGAAAAGAAAAAAAAAAATTGAAAACTGGTCTTACTTTTGGACCCAGTAGTATGTTTGTCCAGAAATAATGTGCGATAAGCAGAATGGACTGGAAGCAGGCCGGGCACTGACAGGGGTCTGTAAAGCTGTTTAAAGATACTGATAATGTGAAAAACAACCAAGTCAAGATCGAAAACGTGTCGCAACAGACCTTCAGGACCGAAGACTTATTTGGCAACGATTGTTAAAAGAAACAGGCAATTGACATCACTTCAGATTGCAAGGACAGACAACAAGAAGTCGACTATCCAGATTTACTGTGAGTGATAGGCTGTTTAAAAGAGGGCTATATGTAAGGAAACACGTGATTTGTATTCTACTAACTCCGGCAACAAAATGGTGTAGCAGTGGTGCAGAGATCATCGTGATTGGAGTACCATGGACTGAAGCTCAGTTCTCTTTACCGATGAATTCCGATTTTGTTTGGAGAATGATTCTAGATGTGTTACAATATGGAGGGAGAAGAACACAGTCAATAAGCCTACAAATATCTCTGAAAGGCATCTATACAACTGTCATGGAATTAGGGTATGGCCGTACTGGCCTACACATTTTTACAGGTGCTACTGTGAATTCCAAAAATATATTCTTGATCTTTTATGCCGAGTTGTTTCGGGGTGCAATCGATAATAACTTTCTCCTAATGGATGACAATCTGCATTCTCATCGCTCTGTTTAGTAAATGATTATCTTGAGAGTGAAGGAAACCAGTAAATGGAGTGACCCCATATTCTCCAGATTTAAATCCTTTAGATCATGCATGGTACTCATTAAAACACTGATTTGCATCACAGCAGCCCCCCACCTAACACTCGCCAGGAGCTTCAAAGTGCTATTCTTGAATACACTTTTGGATAATCTAATCCACAGTATGGAAAATCGCTGTAAAGCTTGCATTTCTGTAGGAGTGACCACATACTTTATTGATTTTTGCTCTGAAAAGTTGTAACATTTCCTTTCCCCCTTATATCACATATTCCTGTGTTTTTATTTAGACTTATTTTTTGCAGAAATAGGCAGTTCTGCATTTTTAATATCTGTCAGGCATTACAAAATAAAGATCTTGTGCAAGTTCATGTTCTATCTGCTTATTTAGATGCTGTTAGATGAGTTTTTATAGTTGTTCCTTTAATTTTTCTTGCCAGCGTATATATATATGTGTATGTCTATTTCTCTTTTAAATAATTGTTTGTGTATTATTAAAATGCTAATTGTCTTTATTTTTAGAATGACTTTGGAAGTTCTCTAGAGGATTTATTTAATATTTCTTTTAAACCATCTTACCAGAAACAAGATCCTAATTTAGAAGATAATTGGCGTGGAAGGATACGATCAGATATTAAACCTGATGCCTGGGTAAGGTAATCTTATTATCTCTTATGGAAATGTAATTCACAATGGTTATTCACATTCTGATTGTGAATAAACTGTTCAATTGGGGTTTGTGGCAGTGATAATCAAAAATGGATTATAATTTGGATGGCTTCAATAAGAGCAACTTTATATGGGAGTACATTCCTCACTAAGGATTTTAATTGCAATAAAGAAATTTTAATAATTTAAATTTTATATTACTGGATATAAAAAAGAAAGCTAGATAAAAACAATTCTACACTAACTATTATACTTTTTCTTTCAAAGCAGCTTTGCACTTCATATATCTGACTAGCACCTAGCAAGCATTTTAGATTCATCCTTTTTCAGCATTAAACTAGATGCTTATCATTCTATTGGAACTGCACATTTTAATGAATTATCTGATAATAATCATAGCTATTTAATTGAGCTCAACTTAAAAATAGAGCATATTTAGGCAATTCCATAAAAATATGCAAACAATTCTTACAACACACCTGTGCAGATAGTTGAGATCTTGATAGCCAACTAATTGAGACTATTATATGAACAAAGAAAAAAATAGAACATAGATTGAGTCCTTACATTCAAGGCAATGTGTTATTAAAAATATTCTTATCTCCAAATTTGCAATAAATTAAAAAAAAAAAAACAAACCCATTAAAGTTATGATTTTTAATTTTTTTGAATATTTGCTATTTTATTAAATTGGAAACATATCATATTCCATACCTTTATTTTTAATGATTTTTTTTTTTTTTTTTTTTTTTTCAAAAATTGTCCATTTTATTTGACTTTAAAAGATTAAAATCTCGCATAAAGGGGCAGACCACATACATCCCCACCACCCATATCTTGTACATTATTTGCTTTCATTCAATCAACATTTTCAATATCATTCAATCAACATAAAGGTATAGATAGCATCAACATTCCAAATATATTTTAAGAACTGTCAAAAATATAGAATAATATAAATATGACAGAGCATTAGTAGTTAATTATAACGCATAAAATAGTAATGTTAATATAAGCAAGCTCAAGGACAATTTCACCAAATATTTAAAAAAAAAAATATTAATTTAATAAAAACATTATTAATTTATAATGTTATAAAATACTTAAATCAAATATTAACTATATAAATAATTATAGAAAATGTTTTATTTATTTTGCAATATTTCAATTACTAAAATTTTCTTTAGTAATATCTAATACTTTTTGGCCAAGATTTATTTTTAAATGCACGCACATACATAGAAAGGTGCACACCCAGACTGGGTGCCTGGTGGTCTTGGACCCCCCCCAAGCCCATAAGTGAATTTTGTACAAGTGTTCAACCTTGTAGCCACTTCCCAATTAGGCATAGTTGTGTTTGTTAAATATTTTGTATTTCAATGAATCATTGTTTTTCTTTTTCAGCTTCAATTTTATTATAATGTCTGAATTTTTTTGATTCAGCTTGTGTTTTTCTTGATTTAATTTTTATTAAATATTGAAGTTCACATAAAATATGTAATTTTTAAGCTAGTGAATGAAAAAAAAGATTGAATTTTTGTATAATTGTTTTTGGTTTTTTATTATTATTTTAGAAATAATTTTTTTTTTTTTTTGGTACAAAACTACTTAATTTTAAAGTTCTCTTTTTTTATGTATTTGATCAAATTAATGCAATGTAAAAATTAATAAAATAATTCTTACATAGAATATCAGCTTCAGGTACCTTTTCTATTACTTTTCATGTAGTATAACCAGTATGAGCTTTCATAAACAGTTACTCTTTATTTTGCTGAGTCTCTTCCCAAGACCAAGTTCTGGGTAGATGCCTTAGATCACATTTCGTAGAAAATGCATATATATCATATTTACTAAACTTAGTATACATAGCTAGACATGTACATAGATTATATCTCAAAAAATTTTTAAGTGTTTTCAACACTTTCATGTAAATAAAAATGTAATGAATTTAAAAAAAAAGCACTTTTTGTTAGTTAAGTTTATTTCATAGTCCAGAATGTTGTACTTAATTTATAGCTTTTAAAAATATCTATTTATCTATCTAATAATATCTGTTTTGCTATATTAATTTGCTCACTTTGACCCAGATACGAAGTAGAAAACTTAAAAGTTTGTGCTCATGGCTTTCCATATTATTCTGAGATGGTTCCCAACATTGTAAATATTGTTATCCTTATTAATTAATAAACTGTACAAAAAGATATAGGACTCTTCAATTTTGGGATAAGCCACTACAACTTGCTGCAGCCACTGTTCTGCTACACACATACATATATAATATATATTATATATTATATATATATATATATATATATATATGTATATATATAAGTTCTTATTCTTTTCTCAAAATTTTAGTTAACCTCTGCTGTGATTTGTATAACAAATCTATATGTCATTATTCTTATAAAATTATTTTTGTTGTAATGTTAAAAATCTTGCTAAAATGTCCAGTCAGCATATTTGAAAAACTAAATACTACAAAAATAATGCAAAGTAATTTTGTCAATTTTTCATGAATTTTAAATTTAATTATTTCTGTTATATAGAAAAATAAAGATCTGTACTTCATTTATTATTTTAAATTGACAATGCTTCTCCATCTTTTTTTTTGACTTTAACAAATAGTACTGACTTCCAGTATGTTTGCAGAGTTTCCTTGTCATAATTTCAATATAATAAATGTTTCTTGATTATTCATAGTAGTCTTCTTTTATTCTTTAGTAGATCAAATTTAAAATGATTTCAATTTCTTACTATTCAAAATAACTTTTTTTTTTTCAGTTATAAACAAAGATGACAGCACTATTGTCAATCTATTAATGAAATTCAAATGAGAAAAAATAGTAAATTAACTAAATATTCTAATTAAATTATTAAATTAATGTCCTTCTAATAAAGAAGGACAAGTACAAAAATTTTGTGTTTGAGGCAAACCATAAATTTTTTCTTTTACTAAATATTAAAGTTAACTGGGTTTTTTTCCCTGATATTTACAGGCTGAAAGAAAAAATGACATCTCAGATAGGAAATGTCTAGAAAATAATACTTTTCATGAGGCTCTGACAGGTGCCGCTGCTCTCTGGAGACGGCATGGAGGAAAAGATATTAGAAGAAATCCTAAAGAATTTTCAGATTCAGCTGTAAATGGAATTGATTTTACTGCAGAAAATAGTATGTTTTTGTTATTAAAAATTATTTTTAATTTACTTAAATATACATATTTATGTGTTCATAAAACCATAAGGAAAGGGTTTGGTATATTTAGTTTTAGTATGCTAATTATTTTTAAACAGCATATTTATCTTTCAATGAATAAATATAGGAATTTAAAAAATAAATAATGTTATACTCAATGCCTAATATTAAATTGGATTTTTCAATGTTGTGCTCTTTCGGTAGCACCTTTTTTGTTTAATTACTTGAAATCAAGGCTCTTTTATTTTTATAGTGTTTCAGAATTACTTCAACTAATTCTATTGCTCTGAGGAAGTTTAAAAACAATTTAATTGAAATTTCTACATTAGTATTTGATATTATTTGCATTAGTTTGAAACCATCAAAATATAATTTATATTGATTTTTATGAAAATTCAAATTCATTAATGGCTTAAGTTCTATTTAATGGATTATATTATGGTATTATTGAATATCTATAGTTGCAACAATAATATATTAAGGTGTTTATTTCAATCTGCATAAATCAACTGAATTTGTTTAGTTTTCTTATAATTATAAAAATTTGTTTTTGTTTAATTTTGGTATGCAGTTTGATAATTTGCTTCATTTCTCTGCTCATCACATAGTTTATTAATTTTATTTATATCTATTTAAAAAAATTTTTTTTTAAATTTTATAAAACTAACTAAATGGAATAAATGTAATTTCTCAGGCTGATCAGAAAATAAGTGTTTCAATAAGGATAAAAGAAGCAACAAAATTTAATATTTAGAAAATACAATAACAAATTTTTCTTGAAGAAATATTGAAATGTCAAGGTTTTAGTTGCCTGTTTTTCCACATGGCTCTAATCATGTTCTTGCTAAATTTGGTGCTAATAGGTATAGAAATAAAATTTTGCATAGTGGATATCAGGGGCAGCCCATCTAGCTTGCAACACTCCCATTTTGTCTCTTTTCAACATGTTTACTTGCCTGTTATTTACATAGAAAGAAATAATTTTTTGAAATTAAATGAAAATGCTAATTTATGAAAATCTTATGGAGTGGAAAATCATACCATTTGCAGGATAGCAGCTTATCTCACCTTTCAAACAGTTAATCTAGCCTGCAGTGCTCGGCACCTACTCATCAACTGCATCTGATATAACTCAGCATTGTTTGGCTACAGAAGATAATAAAATTTACCAAAACTAAAAATGTTTAAAGAAAAAATATCTTTGCAGCATTAAGGATTTTAATTTATACAAAAATTCCATTAATTTTGTTCATCTTTAAACTGTGAGTATTTGTGTTTAAGGATATTATCGTGTTGGTTTGAAAAATAGATTTAAAATTAATATTGTAAATTTTTTGTCATATTTTTTTTTGTAATACCATATAATTGATACAGTCTGGTAAAAATAAAAATAAGGGTTATATTTAATAATTAAGGGGTGAAAATGAGGGAATGTCTAAGTTTTAAAGTAGCCCATGTATGTTCCAAATTTGAAAGCTCTCAGTTGAAACTGAATTTGTATAATGGACAAACTAACACAATTTTAACTCTATAGAGATATTCCAATGAAAGGATATATTACTTCAATAACATGTTATATTACTGTATGCTAATATTTATTGTATCCAACTATTGTGCTCTAATACTATTTTAAATCCGAATAGATTTGAATTCTGAACCTGATGATGAATCTGAGGATTGGAATGCAGGTAGTTAGACTATATATATATATTTTTGTATTATAAAAAAAAAATTTCTTTAATTAATCTGGTTGTTATTATGATTCAGCTGCATTACTACTTTCTCAGCAGCATTACTACTACATATTCAAAATATATTTTTGAAATTTTAGTTTTCTCCATTTTAATATGTCTTTAGAATAATAATACTCAGTTTTTAACTACTGTTAACTAATAATGTAATGAATACTATTTTTAACTTATTTAAATTCCTTTTAGTATATTTCGAAAATAAAGATTACATTATCCATTTTTTTTTTAAATTGTCACTTTTTCATTCATAAAAGTGTGACTTTTGAACAACAGGGCATGCCCCTTCATTACAGCCCAAATGTACAACACACTTTCAACCATCAGTTTTTCAATTGTATAGTATGGTTCTAATTTATGATCTATAAGAAGTCCAAATTTGATACCACTAGGCTTCATTTTTGTGAGGTTTAAGTTGTGCATTGTGAGTTTATTGTTGCAGTGAAAAAAAAAAAAAAAAAAAAAAAACATACAAATCTCATCACATAGACAAGAGTGAATTGCCATTGCTGTTTGCATAGTGATGCGAACATGATCTAATGCATCTGGATTTAATGCTGAATTTAATGTGTCTAGAGGAGATCATTGATACTTATAATGAATTTTATTGAGATAAAATTTAATTAATATCTGAACATTTAAAAAGATAATTGCTTATCATTGTATACTTCATTAGATATGTTTTGGAAATATGCTCCAATGGCCTTGTATTTTAATTATTAATAATATAACATAAATTTATAATTTAATTCCTATAGAATTCTTTATGAACTTCTGTTATCTTTTTCTTCAAAATTGTTCAATTGACTTGTTTTCTAAAAGCATGTTTACAGATTGTTTGGAGATATTTCTTTATGAAAAGGAAAAATATTTCCGGTAAAAAAGTTTCAACATAATGGTTGTGAAAAACTATTGCAAAATTGATAGTAAATAAGTTTTAACAACTCTCTATAATAGTTCAACTTGTGAAACGATATTTAATACTGTTGGTAATTAATTTTATTTCAGATGCAAAAAACTAAACATTTTTAAGCTATTAGAATTGAAAAATATAAATCTTGTTATAATGCAGATTTTATATGAATGATATTCAAAAAGCAATTCAATCAGGTAAAATGACAAATATGGTTTAATTGTATTAAATAATATTATTCATTAAGAATTTGAACATAAAATAATAAGAACATTGATGTATAAAATAAATATTTATATGAAAATTAAACAATGCTTTTAATATTAAAGAAACCATAAACTGGAAATTTTCTATAAAGACTCTTGAGGCTGTTTATGTAATCCTGAAGTTCACTGATTGGGGAAGGTTGCTTTCTGTGCTCTAAGAGCAAAAAAATAATTCTCTACAAATTAATATATTTTAAAGTTCATAATAATATAAACATGAATGTAATTAACAATAGTGTGGTATATAGTAGGTTGTTAAATATTATTTCACTATTTCAAAGCAACAACAAACTCAAATATGCTTTTACAACTGCTGCATTTTTTAACTTGATAGAATTAAACTCTTCACTCACAGGAACAGATAGAAAACATATTCCCAATATTCTTTAACCAGTTTTTTTTCTTTTCTTTTTTTTTTTTTTTTTTTTTTATGGCAGGAATGACTAATACATCTAAATTTTTTTATATATAATAGATAAATTCCTAAACATTATGCATGAAAATAAGTATTTCCGCAGTGGTAGATTTCTGAAAATAAGCATGAAAGCTCTCATATCTATGAGATTGCAAGATTGTCTTAATAGAAACAGCAATCCTGTTCTACTAAATTTTCTTTAATTACGGATCTTTCCCAACTTTGAGTTGGCTGTGTAAAAATAAATAAAAACTGGACAAATGAAATTTAGTTATGATGTCTCATTTTGCTTAAAAAGTAGTTTGGATGTATACATAATTTATATGCAGGTAGTCTTATTGTACTATTATGTACAATTCTAAAATCTTCATTTTAGTTTATCCTAGCATAGATGAGGAACTTTTAAAAATTTTGACTTGATTTAATATTTTCATGAATAAGTTTTCTGTTAACATAAAAAAATTAAAAATATAAACATTAATTAAAACAAAAAAAAAAGTATATAAAAAATGGCATTCTTTTAAATTGTTTTAAATATTAGTTGACACACGCACACACACACACACACTACTGGTAAGCTGTTACTAGCATATATGTATATAATCTTATGTTGCTGTTCTGAATTAAACAAGTATATTATTGTTTTTTATTTAAATAATATGGTCTTCAGTTTTTTGTTCCTCCTATAATTTCTATCACAATTTTCATTTAAGTAGTACACTTTCTTTGTGATCTGCTGGTAATATTGATTCTAGATTTTTTCCTACATTATATTATAATTTATTTACTAATAATTGGGTGATTTTTATTAGGTAATATGTTATCTTCTTAGATGTAAGTGTAAACATTACAATTTCCATTTAATTCTTGACTTTTTATATTTATTACAACAATTTTGTAATGCATAAATCATGGTAGGGCTATACAAAGTTAAAATTTGTATGGCCTACCATGATTTAGGCATTACAAAATTTCTGCTGTAAAATAATGTACATTTAATAAGCAATTTTTTCACAATGGATGAAAATATTTTTTTCAGATTTTAATTTTAAATCACCTGAAATACTGACTGAGGCCAATGTACAAGATACATTAGAAACAGGAGAAGTTGAATATTGGGATGATGATGCACAATCTTATTCAAGTAAATTTTCTATGCTTAGCTTTATGTAAATAAAATAATTTGAATCCCAAATGATGTGAGAAAAACACGTGTGTTTGTTTTTGTATTGTGTTCTTATATAAATGATCTCTAAGTCATCAAGATGAATCGTTATTATAATATTTTACTATTGTGATTATCGTAATACTATATTGATTACCTGTGCTGCAGTTTTTTTTTTTTTTTTATATATTTCCTGTTTTTGTTATGTAGTTATATTATTAAAAATGCTTAGAATTTTTTAAAGAAATATTTTTATATGTATAATACATAAATGTAAGATTTATATATATATATAATACTTAAACATAATATATATATATTAGAAACATAAAATTCGATTTTTCTATATGAATATCATAATTCATTTATATTTTTTTAATTTATTTATGAATTATAAAATTTTTGCAATAAGAATATTTTACGATAAATCAACATTTAGCTTAATTAATATGTTTTAAAAGTCAGAAAAAGTATTTAGTATTTCAAAAGTTTTGAAGTGAATTAATTTATTTTCGAAAATTCATTTTAATTTTGTAGTGATAATCAAAACACAATAGAGAAATATACAAATTTAAATCATATATAAATTTAAATAATGCCAGTCTGTTAATGCATATTGTCAGCTGCTAGTTTTTTAAAAATCTTCTATATAATTGTTATCAAACAAATTGCCATCAATTTCTTATGAAGAAAAGTTTTTTTTTTTTATATCTTGAAATATTTTTTCTAAATAACTTAGACTTTTAAAACAATTTCCTATTAGTTAACTTATTCCCTCTTGCTGTTCAAACTACAAAC
The DNA here is from genome assembly GCA_021605095.1 of Caerostris extrusa. Lineage (NCBI taxonomy): Eukaryota > Metazoa > Arthropoda > Arachnida > Araneae > Araneidae > Caerostris > Caerostris extrusa. The sequence continues at coordinate 18,383 of BPLR01015566.1, forward strand.
TCATGTTTTGTATTTTGCAAGGTTTTCGAAATCTTTATTTCCATGAAAGTTGATTAAAAATTTTTTTTACAATATCATAATGCTATCCTGTGTGTAAATAAATGAAATACAAATTGGTAATATAAAATTTTTCAAGAGTGAAGTGAAATGGGCATTATAAAAAAAAAATTATCAAAAATTGGCAGATATATTATTTTTTTTTAACTATAGTACTGTTATTGTGTTGTCAAAGAAAAAAACTTTTCACAGTTGGACAACTGATATTCCAAGATAATTCATAAATTTTTTGAAACGATCCTGAATATTTAATAATGTTTCTAATATTGCCTTGATATTTCATTATCTATTAAATATAATAATACTTATCTTTTTCAATACTGTACCTAGCATATTTTTAAAACTCACATTTCTTAAAAATTTTAATCAAATTTAGTTGTTAACTACTATTAACACACCATTACTATTTGAAAATACTAAAAAAAAAAAAAAAATATGTAACAATAACTTTTTTTTTTTACAAGTGAAAAAAATTGTCTGCAATTGTTAATATAAAGCTGATAAACATTAAATTGACCAAGAGACCCTTAACAAAAAGAACATAATTTTTTTTGAAAACTGAACAGCAGGCATTTATTCATCATATAATTTAAATAAAAGTTTTTTTTTCTTATTTAACAGAGATAATTATAAATGTTGCGTCAATAGTATATAATCAATTATTTATATATATATAAATATGTTTAGAAAGTTCACCAGCATATTCCCCTACTAAGGATATCGATCCTGTTGAAGAAAGTGACTGGGAGACAAGTTCTGAAGAACAGTTTCCAAATAGTAAGTAAATTCTACAATTCGTTTTATTATGGAATTTTGTGTAGAAATGCCTTATAATTTGTGAATGGCTGCGGCTAAAAGCAAAGTTTAGGGGTCTCTAAAATTTAATTTTTATTTTTAATGAACATTGATCGGCCTCATGTCCCATGTATGCATGCTATATATTAATTATTTTAAATCCATTTACTGAATTAAAAATTTTAATTTCTTATATATAAAAAAAAAAAATTACAATAGCAGCACAAGGGAATTATATCTCAAAAATTTAAAAAATTTTTCTTAGTAGGGTCGTCAATTAACAGTTTTTTATATTTCAATTCAAAATTGTAGAATATATATAATTTAATCTATATACAGCAACACTAAAATTAAAAATTAATTTATATTAGCATTAATAGTTAACACATTAACTGGTTTTCCAACTTTATACAACCAAAAATTTGTTCTTTAGTATAATTTTTCATATACTGTTGGGGATATCCACACCAATTTATACAAAATCTGTTGTTTATAATAATTAACTTTGTTGATAACTTTATTAATAAATTCAAATAAATTTTCTTTGATGTATGAATTAAAATGTTATTTATTATAAATAGTATATTAAGTCACAAGCTTTAATATTTTTTAATCTTTCCATTTTAAGTTAATAAAAAAAAATGTAGTTTTCTATTTTTTTGACCTTATAATTTATTTCTATCTTAATATATGTACAACTGTATTTTCTTGTAAAGGGCTACATGCATTCAATAATTTATCAATTTTTAATAATAAAATTTCAAAAAGTTTGTTATTTTTAATAATTTGTTTCAGAAACTCAAGTTTTTTATAGTGAAATATTTGCTAATTATTGTGTTATCTATTGGATTACAAATTTTTAAGATTTGAATATTTAGGGTATAGGGAATAATAAAATCAATTCAGTGAGATAATAAAGAGGTAAAGAGAAACATAAAATTAACCGGACATTTCTTCTTTTAGATTTTCAAAGAGTGTACAGACACCCACGTACTAAGGAGTCTTCACATGACAATATGCAGTTCACCCCTTCAGACTTTCATGTACAAAGAATTTCCCGTCCAGAAGTATGGTGTCCTTTGGAGGAAGGACAATTTGATGATGCAGAATCTTGATTAAAGATTTTTCTTCGTTTATAAAATTTGAAATTTATTTTATAATCTTTTAAAATTTCTTTTTTATTTATTATGTTACTTAAAGGTTAATCTTAAGTTAACAATTTACTACCTCTTCATGTGATATCTTTTTTTCCATCAAGGAATGAGATTCCTTTGTTTCTTATATAAATTTCACTGCTCATAAACAAACTTGTGAATTTATTTAATGAATTTCTTTATATTGCACATTGTGCATTATTGTTATTAATTATTTAAATGGTAGGATTGTAGCATTTGTAAAACTCTTCGAAATTCAAGGAAAAAAACTTCTAATTTTGTAATTAACAATTCTTTTCTTTTGCGAAGTATAAAAAAATCATGTAAAACTGTTTTAAAAATAAGATTTATTTTTGCATTTTGTAAAAAACAATATAACGGTAAAGAATTGCATTTATTTTTATATTTTTAATCCTAAACTCTTTATATTTTAGTTTATTTGTGTGCGTATTTATTCTTTTTTCTTTTTTTTTTTTTGTTTGTGGCATGTAATAAAGGTGCATTTGTGTTAATTTATTTTCAAATAAAAATTCAGAAAAATAAATAATTTTCTATTTGTTTTTAAAAGCTTCTAATATCAATAACTTCATGTAAAATGTTATGTTTTTTATTTTTATATTTATCTCTAAATTTTGACACTTGATATCTAAGCAAAATCTGCTTGTAAAAATTTAAGTAATATGTAATCTTTAAGGAGACAGCCATAAAATTGTTGAAAAAGACTTGTAATCAATACAATTAGTATTGACTCTCAATAGAAGGTGATTCTTATGGAAATACTAGAAACAAGATAACACTATGTGAAGGCACACAAAACACAATACTTCAATAAAAAAGGATGAGGATAGGTGCTATTGAAGAATTTTGCAAGTTCAAATGAATTTGTACGTTCAATAAGGCTAGAAGAAACTATTTTGATGCCTTTACACAATAAAATGATTGCCAAGCTTCAGAAAAGGCATAGTAATCTTATAAGCACGGCCCGAGCATTTTGAAGCAATATATTTCATCTAATGATCTTAAGCCTTCCAAACATCAGATAGAGTTGCCAAGACATCAAAAGACCATCAATTAGCAATGAAATGCCAAGAAAAACAACAACAATAGATGAAAGAATATATTGTCCCTCAAGCGAAAAGAGATTCATACTCACATCAGCGGCAAACATTGCTTAATTTTTTGGCTATGACAATGGGATGACAAAAATCACTTTTTACTGTGACCAGACACTAACACAAAAGGTGCATCTATTCACTCACCATCCTGATTGTTGCTTCCCACTGATAACTGCCCATCAGTGGCACTGTTTGGGCTGGTGTAGGGGAAATACAAAAAAACTGGACATCTCATCAGAGGAGTCAGTTTTTCATGTTTTCTTTTACAGAATGAAAGTGGCTCCAGTGCCACAAATTATTCTCAATATTGGTTGATTTGAAAAAAGTTAGGTACAGTTTTATCACACTATTGTCATAGAAAGAGACCATTACTGTTGTGCTGACGTGTACATCTGGGAAGGCATTGTGATGAACGGGCGAATTGAGTTCCAAAATTTCAGTGTTACTGGAGATTACTTTTTGTCAACAAGTGATCTTGCTTGCATGCATCTGTTTCCAGATGCCATTAGTGGACACAAGTAATATGGTTAATTTTTCCTTAATTAATAAAAAATTTCCTTAAATTTTCGTTTCGGACTAAAAAAAGTGAGTAACATAAACAGGAGATTTTCGTATCGTATGGGAGAAAACTCCTACTAGGTAGTCCGACTCACGAGGCAAGATACTGAACATGACCTTGAGCGCCATCGAGGCTCCTCATTTATTGGAACATTGTCTACAGCAGGGGTCAGCAACCTTTTGAGTCGGAAGAGCGAAATTACAATTTTACAAATTTCAAATTTTTAAGAGCCACAAAATTTTTCTTGCCAGCAATAAATAGTACTCGCATAAATAAAGTTTTTTGATAAAAAAATAATCTATTTATTCATAAGAAATAATAACTCTATTTGTTCATAAGAAGTAGTCTTTTCACATAAATTAGATAATATATATATGGCATTATTAGATAATTGCTTATTATTTAAGTAAAAAATTAAAACAATTAAACATTTACTTACAACACTAACTTGTACTTCAAAAGCAAACAATTGAGCAAACAAATTCAATGCAGAGCGATGGCTTTTGCATGGTTTTTAGAAAGTTTGGATAAATTTTAGGCTCATAACTTGTTGTTTTAAAGTTTCAAACACTAATTTTCATTTGTTAGTTGGCTTTCTTACTTTACTTTTCCAATTATATTCATGCAAAGAACGCTTGCTCGCACGAATATGTCGATCCGAAGATAGTCAGCACTCCAAATGCCAACAGCAATACGTAACT